>JAVTVY010053779.1:0-26799 GCA_036873755.1 Hanleya hanleyi
GGGGGAGTCTCTTGACGTTCGAATGCTCAGATCCGTTTCATTCGGGATGGAAGAGGAGTCCGCCAGCTCCGAGCACCGGCGGTATCAGTTCCGGACACATACTTCCTGCGACCATGATAATTTTCGTGTGGCACGAAAAACTGAACCCTTTCACGAAGTCAGACTAACTCTGATTTACAAATGGCTAGCGGAGTTAATTTTTTAGAGGACAATGGCTGATTTTTTGCTTCATTTCTCGAGTAATTCATTCTCCTTTTCAGGAACGTGTTTATGTCTGGAAATGAAGCACATCCACGGATTCGGTTTCCTGGACTATCACGCGTTTGCTTATGAACGCAGAATCCATGTTATTAGCCAGTGAATGGCGGTAGTGGACATCTTGCTTCAAGAATGTTCGTATAACCTATAAAAGATAAAAGCGTGTTTTGTTTATGCATGTACATCCCAGTTCCAATGAATCCATGTGCAAGTGAGGAATAAATTGATCGTTACCAGCCGATTTCCTGCAAGTTTATGGTATTGTTCGGCGTAAATTATGATTGATATATATCTGTTCTCTTAGGTGACCGATTCCAAAGACAATTCACAATTTTCTATATATGTTTTTATGTTGCCAGGATTGATTTCTTGGTGTTTATTTCTCCCAGGTTTAATATTCTCTCGTCACAAGCAACCATTTTTTTCAGTTAATTTTTAAAGAGTTTCGTTACATTTTGCACGCAAAAACAGTAAATGGTAAAGCTGCATAAATAACAGTCTGATATTGAAGCAAGTAATATATTTCGACTATGTTGTATTTTGTATAAGTTATTTTCTTATGATTGAGAAACTGAAAGAAATTAGATGGATTTCAATGGGATTGAATTACAACACATATAAGGGAAGTGGGAAGAGGTGCCGACATACTGACAGAGCCACAGGACTTCACAGTATAGTCTTCCGGTTAACCTATTCTAAAGCACATACCAAGAATCTAACGATTCGTGATATGTGTTGTATCTCAGATACGCTTTTATTGTGCCTGTTCATGTGGCAACTTGGATGACATTACCACACGGTGCCTATCACCGACATAAGCGGTATTAGATACAAATCTAGAGAGGTATGCTGGAAATGCTCTGACAACTCGTATATTGGTAATTGATGAGCTGTGTCGCTGTGACAACTCGTACACTGGAGATTGGTGAGCTGTATCGTCGTCAGATGAAAATGACGGCATTTAACACAAAAGACTAACCTGTAAGGCCCGATGTCGACTCAACATCAACTTCCACAATGCCAACATATATCAAAGACCAAAATGTCTGTACAGGGGCGGGCCTCGGGGACGAAACGTCCACAAGCAGAATCTCGCCATATACAGGTAAAAATTACAACACGTATAAGGGAAGTGGGAAGAGGTGCCGATACTGATAGAGCCACATGACTTCACAGTATTGTCTTCTGGTTAACCTATTCTAAAGCACATACCAAGAATCTAGCGATTCGTGATCTGTGTTGTATATCAGATACGCTTGTATTGTACCTGTTCATGTGGCAACTTGGATGGCATGACCACTCGGTCCCTAGCACAGGCATAAGCGGTATTAGATACAAATCTATAGAGCTATGATGGAAATGCTCTGACAACTCGTATATTGGTACTTGGGGAGCTGTATCGCTGTGACAACCCGTACACTGGGTATTGGTGAGCTGTATCGTCGTCATATGAAAATGACGGCATTTAACACAAAAGACTAGCCTATAAGGCTTGATGTTGACCCAGCATCAACTTCCTAAAACATATGAATGACTCATGTTAAAAGATATCTTAGAAAGATTAACACCGTGAAAATTCAATTTCTTTGCCGACTGAATTTAGCCACAACAAATGCCGATTTCTGGCAATAGAGACAGATACCAAAATTGTAGCCGTTTTCGACATTTTAAAGGGATATCAAGTTTATTATTCATTCTGAGTTTGATTTTATGAGGTATATTGGGTGACCTCTGGAAAACGAAATGTAACCACACCACTTAATACTATCATTTGAACAGTAACAGCAACAACGAAGATAGGAGATCAACGAGTGATAAGTGCATGTTATCTCCGCTATCTCATGTACAACTGATTATATATTCCACATCAAAATGCGTTTTCTTCCAATAACCAATCATCAACAATACAAAAAGAGATTGGTAACTGGTAAATAATGTGTAAAAGAGAGATAAGAACTACAACGATCATGAAATATCGGGGTTGTTCAGACTGTTGAAGAGGCAATGCATTCTTAAACAGTCAATCTTCTGAAACTCAGCCAAAAATATTCTTACACATATTGGTAGATCGATGACTTAATTATCCATAATCCAGAAAAAGGTAACTCACTAAATGGCCATGTGCTGATATAATTCGATCTCTTTCCTCGTGACTCTGGCACTTATGTTCGGGTGTTTGAGAGACATCTGGACAAAAGGACGACCATTGAACAATTTGAATATCTGGATTTCCATAATCTCACCTTTGGAAATTTAATTCATACCCAAAGGCTACTTATAATAATATTACTACTAAACATACGTAGCGAGAATAAACATCACCAGCGCATGATAGAGGGAATCTAGACCCGTCGAATACCTCGCTTCCAGGAACAACTGGAGTTTGCATTCGCGTACATTCAGTATACCCATCTATTCAACTGAAATAATGGTACGTCAGTGTTCAATGACTGGATATATGAAGTCCGTCCCTTTGTAAATTGTATTAATATAATTGTACATGAAAATGGAAAAGCCTCTATGTCCAAACGCCTGGCAATGTCTCAATCAGACATCAGCACGAACTAAGTGCATGATATTGCCCTATCTAGATTGTTGGTAAGCGATTTGCAAAGTGGGTGCTATTATCAATATCATTGTTTGTACAGTAGCAGTGGATATTTATCGTCTCGAAAGTTATTATCCTAACAAATGAAAAGTGATGCCATTCCACGTTTGTCATGATTTCAATTGCTAACTTTTAATAAGGAAATGGTTAGCACTCACAGTCGCTTTTCTCGCCGCTTCCTTCCCCCATTGCATCCCAGTCCAACCTAGTACAACAACGCTGAGCCACATTGTGCTCCTTGGTGGTAATATATTTTGCGCAGTATTTATATTATTTTTCGACGTTAATCGTTGTAGGGAGTGTGACAGTATCAAGAATCCATGTCAAGAGAAATGAGTATCTCGGCAAATATGTCTGGACTTTGCAACATCGGCTTCAACTGTTCACTGGAAACTTACATGAACTGGCATATTTGCAGATGCAACGACGAAGAACGTCGATGAAAACTTCCGCCAGAAAATTGCAAAATGTTAAAAAGCATGTTGTGGGATTACGATATATTGTACAGGATCCCAATACAGATCAAAACGTGACGAATACAACATGAAGGTGCATTTCACACGATGTTCTTACCGGCTTTACCATGATTCATGACCCAGCGTTAATCCTTGATATTTAACAAGTACAGTTATGATTATTGTAAGAAAATATTATAACTAATAAATGCCAAGAACCAGCTTACAAGATATCAATCTCAGTTCAAGCCATTGTATGGTAAACATGCTAAATATTAGGTGCATGTTGTTGTCACAGAATTGAAGGGGGATGTGGGTAGTATTAATACAATCGGGATATAGCTATGGCGGTATAGCACAATGAATGAATGTACACTAGCTATCGAGGCGTGGGCTAAATTTAACGATGAATTTGTTTTCCCTTATGCCTAACCAGCGGTGTATTTGCATCCTTTTTGCCAAATCCCCTCAACTCGTAATGGAAAAAAAACAAGGAGACTGACGCGAATGTGAACACCCCTATGTTTTTTTTTATAGCTGATAATATTTTGTCCCCAAAATCATGTTGAAAATCCAAATACACACCATTGCATACATGTTCATAATAAAAATGACAGCCGTTTGACTTTATGAGATTTTAATTCAGTACATTGGTCTGGTTCAAGGCTTATACGTTTAGCGCAGTAAAGTCAAAGTCAAAATTCTTTTATTTTACCAGGGTAGCCCTTTCGGTACAAGACTGGTTTCCAAAGAGGCCCTGACGGATAAACAATACAGTGGGGGTACATATAAACGGTAAAATGAAATAAACTAAAAGAAATAACAATATCACGGAATTACGGTCTAGTACATGTATAAGATTATTATAAAATTATGTCCTCTTCCTTAAAATATCTCTCATTTAATGATAAGAATACTGATCAGCGACACGGATTTGATATTTTTGGAACATCATGATGTCTTGCCGGCATCATTGAAAACTGTTGACCGCTTCTCTCTTGCAGGAAACTAGCCTATGTTTATGTATACATGATTGTCTTTTTGAATTTGGTGCTAATACTGTTATATGGAATATGAAATAGGTCTTTGGATTATGGACGCGGATATTCTCTAATGGACGACGGCTGAATTATGAATGACGGACCAGACGCTTGTAATTTTAAAAGTATTTAATCTGGCACTGCCCTTAATACTGTCTTCTAAATTGTTCCATATTTTAACACCTCTGAACTTAAAATATCTCTGACCAGTTTGCAAATTAAATTTAGGAATAGTTAAAAGATTCTTGGCAGCAGCTCTCGTTCTATACCCAGTTTTTACACATTGAAACAGATTAGTAAGATAGCCAGAGGCATTCTCATTCACACATTTGTACATTAAAATAGCACTATGATAATAAAACCTTTCAGACAAGTCAAGCCATTTAAGCTCATTAAAAACTGTGCGATTGGAACTGTCACATGGTACTTCAAGTATTACTTTTCCAGCTCTGTTCTGTAGCTTTTGAAGTTTATCAAGGTAAGTTTTTGCACATGTACCATATACAATATCGCAATAATCTAAAATAGGCATGACTAAAACATTGTATAGTTGAGTTGACAACTTTACATCCATATAACAACGGACTCTTCGCAGCACAACTAGCCTCTGTCTGATCTTTTTAGCAACAGTCTCTACTTGAGACTTCCAAGCAAGGCATGGATCGAAAATTACACCCAAGTACTTATATCCCTAAACTTTCTCAAGTTTCTCATTACCTATATACACATTTGTCCCCGAGGCCCGCCCCCTGTACAGACCTTCTGGTCTTTGATATATGTTGGCATTTGTGGGAAGTTGATGCTGGGTCGACATCGGGCCTTACAGACTAGTCTTTCGTGTTAATTCCGTCATTTACATCGGACGACGATACAGCTCACCAATCTCCAATGTACGAGTTGTCACAGCGAAACAGCTCACCAATTACCAGTATACGAGTTGTCAGAGCATTTCCATCATAGCTCTCTAGATTTGAATCTAATACCGCTTATGCCGGTGCTAGGGGCCGTGTGGTCATATCATCCAAGTTGCCACATGAACAGGTACAATAAAAGCGTACCTGAGATACAACACATATCACGAATCGTTAGATTCTTGGTATGTGCTTTAGAATAGGTTATCCAGAAGACTATTCTGTGAAGTCATGTGACGCAGTCAGTATGTCGGCACCTCTTCTCACTTCCCTTATATGTGTTGTAATTTAACTTTATTTACACGACGTTGAGTGCCAAACAACATCCATTTACACTTTGATAAATTGAGATGGGGTTTGTGTTTACAGAACCAGTTAGCAGCACTTTGAACATCATACTCAAGACATTTGGATACAACAGCAGAATCTGCCGATGGAAACAAAAGCACAGTGTCGTCAGCATACAATACTACTTTCCTTCTAGAAATATTTTGTGCGAGGTCATTGATAAACAATACAAATAGCAGAGGTCCAAGAACAGATCCCTGAGGGACCCCACACGTGACTTCAAGTTCGTACGGCTTGGTTCCACTAAACTGTACAAACTGTATCTAGTAGATAGTTTTTTAAGTAATTCTGCATTACGTACACCTAGACATGCAAGTTTGTATAACGTTTCGTAATCGACCGTGTCAAAGGCTTTTTAAATCCAGGAAAACTGCCCCTACCATTTGACCCTTGCCCGTGTGCTTCAAAATGAAGTCAGAGACATCAGCAACTGCTGTTACGGTAGTGTTTTTCTGAAACCTGATTGCTGGTAGCATAAAATGGAATGTTTGTTTAAGTAGGCAGATAATTGGTAGTGGACAGCTTTCTCGAATACTTTCATACAAGCAGGTAAAATTGAGATAGGCCGGTAGTTGGAGGGATCCATCGCATTACCTCCCTTGAATAATGGTGTAAATCTAGCCTTCTTCAATGTAGTTGGCAGTATGCCTGATTGTAAAGGAGCATTTATTATATCAGTAAGTGGACCAGCAACGACTTCAGCAGCATCCTGTAGTAACTTATAATTAATGTTATCCACACCTGTAGATTTAAAGGTTTTAAGTTTCCGAAGTTCATTGTTCGTATACTCAGTGTGGATTTCTTTAAAAGTAAATACTGAGCTGAAACCAGGATAAGGATTTAAGACCTGAACACCATTTGTAAATTTAGATGCCAGTTTAGCTCCGATTGAGCTAAAAAATCTGTTGAAGGCGTTGCTGACAACAGGCGGATCTCTATGAGTTCCCTCATCATCCTCTAACATTGTGGTGGGTTGTGACGTGGATGAGGGTAAAATCTGACGAATTGACTTCCAAAATTTGTCAGGTTTGTCCATATTCTCACTAAGGAGGTTTGAGTAAAATGATTCTCTTGCTTTTTTACATTCAGCAGTAACCTCATTCCTCATTTGTTTGTATTCGTTATACAAGTCGGGGTTATTTCTCTTGTGAGCTTTCTGTTTTAGCATATCTCTACGACGTATCTTCTTCCTAATTTCCCCGGTATTCGAGAAAGCTGTCCACGTTTCGTCCCCGAGGCCCGCCCCCTGCACAGACCTGTTGGTCTTTGATATATGTTGGCATTTGTGGGAAGTTGATGCTGGGCCGACATCGGACCTTACAGTCTAGTCTTTTGTGTTAAATGCCGTCATTTTCATCTGACGATAATACAGCTCACCAATCCCCAGTGTACGAGTTGTCACAGCGAAACAGCTCACCAATTATCAATATACGAGTTGTCAGAGCATTTCCATCATAGCTCTCTGGATTTGTATCTAATACCGCTTATGCCGGTGCTAGGGGCCGTGTGGTCATATCATCCAAGTTGCCACATGAACAGGTACAATAAAAGCGTATCTGAGATACAACACATATCACGAATCGTTAGATTCTTGGTATGTGCTTTAGAATAGGTTAACCGGAAGACTATACTGTGAAGTCATGTGACTCTGTCAGTATGTCGGCACCTCTTCACACTTCCCTTATATGTGTTGTAATCCAAGGATTATCAAGACCCTTAACCTTCTTACGTATCATGTCTGTTAGCAGTGTCCGTAAAAAGACACTCAAATACACTCCATTTATCATGAGGGTCCGAGAAAACCTCAACAAGTGTCCAAGTTTGTTTCCATAAATCGTCGACAAACATCACAGGATCATAATGTTTATAATTTCTAACCCATTTTATCTTAGGGGGATCTTGGGCAATTGGGATTTCCTCACACAAAAAGGCATATAATGATCACTTAAAAACGATTTTTTCACACCAGATTGTACCACTTTTTCAGGGTGTGATCTAAATAGCATGTCAATGCAGGTTAACGAATGTTCTGGGACACGTGTTGGATCTTTAATCAGTCTCGTAAGATTGTATTCTTCGGTAACCTCCGTAACTCGCCGAGACAGCGGATTGTTTGTAAACATATTGGCGTGACAAAGATTTCCTTGTCCACAACAATTCTTTCGTAGGCGAGGATAGATGATTATTGTTTGCTCTTTTTATTTTTGGTGAATATTCAATCAACTGCACCAACAATATTGGCGGAATTGAAGCTGGAGATCGTTTGGGGTCATCTGAGATGCGTTGTTTCGTGCTGTTTAGTTCCAGGAATTGACGTTCCTTTCCATGTAGTCAATTTGTGAAGCTCAGCTATTTTGCATTATATTGTTTTGCCCATCTGTTTTATTCTATTTCCAAAATAATGGCTAAATGCAAAACGGCAGTCATGTGAGGTAATTTGAGGCTCGCGCTTTTCATATTATTCGTCTTATGCAATGTGCTATTGATGTCATAACATCACCGTTGATTATTCGGGACCTAGTTTAAATATATTTGCATTGTACTCGCCTCAAAAATGATGGTTAAGTTCAAAATGGTGGGACCAATCTGAGGTAATATGATATTGGTGTCTTTTTCATGTTCGTCTTATGCAAGACCAAGTTTAATTTAAAATCCTAAATCTATCAATACTGGGCTACGTTACAGATAGGCTATCACTTTAATTACTTTTTGAGTATATTTGCACAGCAAATATTTCCACACCATAGCATATCATGTTTGGCCTGTTCTGCGTCGGTTTATCCTTATTACAAAACTCTGTCGGAAAATCAGACAAAAACATAACAAAAATGTAATGGTCTTTTCCTTATACATTTTATGGACGCCCTTTTAAATTTACCCATAGCGCTTTACTCCTGGCATTACTCAGTTGGGCCTAAATTTGAATCAAATGCGATAAGTCGTGAAGGTGGGATTGATTTTCAGTGGTGAAATACTTCAAGAAGTGCATTAGATATTGTTATACTCCATGTCTCCTTCCAATGTTCAATCACAACTTGCACGATTTGGAATTCAGTCATGTCATTTTAAATTCAAGCCTGAAAGTACAGGATTTCCTTGCCGTCAGCACACATATTCCGAATGTTAGAATGCACGATAATCCGCTCCAAAGCAAAGAGTATTGAATATGCGAGAATTAGTCGACTTATATTTCTTCATTGGAAAAGAGAAACTACATAGTAAAACAATTTCAGAATTAGAAACCGGAACTGGAACTGTTGATAATTAAGTTTTTAAGTTCTTTTTATAATAAACTAAACTCCGCGCCAGATAACTGAAATAATACTGAAGATAATCTTTTCCTGAACCACTCTGTCAAACTCTTAGATGAAGAGCAACATTCGTGTAAATGAACTCACTAACGCGACAAAACAAATGAAAATAGGAAAATCTCCCGGGTTGGATTGTTTCTCGAAATAATTTTATAGGTGTTTTGGGGATGAACTCGGACAATTTCTGCTACGCTCAGCCAATCCATCGTTTCAAAATGGAAAATTATCGTCGTTCCAGCAGCAAAACTGCATGTCATGCCTGGCAACGGAAGGTGATAATAGTAAATGAACAAAACAGCATTTTTAAATATAGATTACAAATGATATGAAATGGTACAGCTAAACACATGGTAGGTTTGACCATCTATAAATGACGAAAAACAAAAGGGGTTCATAAAGGGAAGGTACATCGAAGAAACAACTAGATTTTCGTTCGATCTTATCAATCATACCCAGGAAAACACTATTCCAGGGTTACTCTTCTTAATAATCGTCTTTGAAATGGCCTCTGACTCTGTATCTTGGTAATATATAGAAAAAATACCTTCTGAAATGAAAGCAAAGGCTGCGTTGTAGACAACTGGTATATCTCTGAATTTTTCAATTGACAACAAGGGTTTGATTGCTGACCTATCTCCATATAATCTTAACCTTGCTGCGAAGACTGGCTATGATAAATTTCCAAGCCTCTGCATCATGTCTTAGAGTGCAGTGGATGAAGATAGTAATACAGGACGATGGAATTTTGAGGCACTGGGGAAAAACATATTGCGCCCGGTTGGGTAGCATGTCTGGAGCCTAGATTCTGCAAGCATCAGAGCATTGCACAATGAAATTAAAAACAATCTTTCTAGTGCGACGCGCTGAGGGCCCGGGAAGATTGTTGAGAATATTGCGAAGCATCAGACAAGATCTACGACAATTTACTGTTTGAATTTGTTCCCGAATCAAGAGTGGAGTCATATACCTAGCTCGCTGGTCGAAATTGGGTGCATCCTATTTCAGTGACCTTCTGATTGAGATATACCTTTTTTTTATTTCAATGAATTCCAGACTAAGTTTGGAATGAAACCTTTCTATTTCATTCATCAGTGTGCCAAAATTCACAATATATCGAATGAAAAAACGTCAACAATTATATATGAAAACAAACAACGAAATCCGTGTAAACAGGGCGATGAACTAAATTCAGAAGAATACCTTGGACTTCAATATACAATTTTATTTATGGTATAGAAATTGAAATGGATGAGCCATCGAGATCCCAAGTGATCCAGGGTAATACAGGTTCTGTTCTTAATCATCATCTGATGTTACTTGATAAACAATACTTATACATATGCAGATATTACAACCTTGATCCCACTTTTGATGGGTTAGATGACATCGATTAGAACCAGAGGTATTGAGAGGCACATCTAAATTGAGAGATATTGAGCGGTATACTCAAAAAAAGAATCTGACGACATTCGTTCAGAAGTGGAGTCCCTGGGCGTCACCACCTATCAATATATAACATATTCGTATCTTACGAATAATTGACTTTATAAATCATTTTTTTATGGGTTTGGTGGTAATAGATTATGGAAACCAATGTTCTTTTCCCATGTGAAGTTAGTTTCGATTGTGGATATTGGGTTCCTCTAGAACCGAGGAAGCACCCGGAGAAGAACATCACGACGAAAGTAATGTATCACGCTATCTGTATAGTGAATGCCTTGTTTGTTTAGTCATTTGCTGCTTACTTATATTTACCTTTATCATCCCGTGGCACACACTGCAGCTTAGATGATGAACGTATATATCTTTTTAGTCAGCGCAAATAAATATATACAGTTCTACATTTCTATCATCATATTTTAGATGTGCATATACCGTAGACAATGAAACTATATTGAAAATATCATACATCCGGACCATGCGGGCATGCAAGGATACTTGAACTTCGTGGTCCTGATGAATAAATGCCAAGTGTGCTGTTCCAGGGATTAAACTCCTCAAGTCGTGGGGTTAAGGGAGGGGTTGGGGCAGGGTTAGCATAACAGGTTTGCAGTTGTATTGTTCTAGCCACCTTCTGCTAATGATAGGCATGCATCCAAGCCTGTTGGATTTTTCAAAATTATATTACCTATTTTACCAGAAAATTCAGATTTATCACTTCGAAAAATGTGTCACTTTTCGTGAGCACTGCGCACGGGAATAACTGGCCTCGGGTTATTTTTGATGAGGAATTTCCCACAAAAATTTGCCTGGAAAATATTTTGTTCCGAGGATATTTAAATGAATTTGGGTACTGGGAATTGATTACTCTATATCTTTGGGCCAGTCTCTACTGGAAAATGTAAAAAAAAGACATCAACGATAGCCGTCATGATGACGTCACAGTAAAGTCATTTTCAAGAAAGACATTTTTTGATGAATTTTCGGTCAGATTTTCTTTTTATTTTTATTTTTGTGTTTCTCCCGCAAAAACTGCATGATAAATTAGTTAATAATTATCTGGTATGAAATAAAATTATTATCACCCACCTTTTCGTGCCCGGGGGTCATGCAAATCAACTCAAAACGACCCCAATATGATTAACTGCAAGGTCGCGCAGTCTCAGCCTTCAATGTTTTGTCGTTCGATAGCAGCAAAAACCCAACAGCAGAAAGTGCTCTTTCAGGACAGGCGAGGTCAGCTATTGAAAGGGGGGTTTCTGTTAATGATTTGCGATTCAACTTATCCGTCGAATTACGTGTATCGTATTATGTTAGCCTATCAGTGACATGTACCATAACCCGTTTGCAATAAATACTATATTGTCTATAGTTTCGGGTTTTTTATATAGAATATTGCCGGGTCGGCTTCCCCGTTCTGAGAGACGAATGCCTGTGTTCATAATTCATGATATTTCAAAGGAACAGTCAAACCCACGTAATCAGTAAATATTTCCTGTGTTTTTCCTGTTGTAAACTTAATCGCAACTATTTTCAGTAGTCTGCTGACGTCAGGGATGTCAAAAAGCGCTATTTGTACAATTTACATGTATCCCGATTCATTAAACATCAACTGTACTAAATGTATTCTCTTATAGAACTTCAGTTACTTCCTTTCAGAAAACATAATGATCAAAACAAATTATCCACAGATGACCAGAGGACTAGTAGTGTAGCGTATTGTTACTCAATAGAATTATCATAGAAACATAGTGATATACGGATAGAAGAAGATAATATAGCCCAGTCGTTCGCTCGATGAATAAGTTTTCGCCATCAATAGGCACCGTATATTTATGTCATCCCCTTGAAATACTTTGCCGCAGAATTTTTGAGACTGCAATATAATTCATTAAATGCGATTTAGCTTGACTCGTCGAAATATGTGTATTATGTTAGCCTATCAATGACATGTACCGTAACTCTTATGAAGTAAATACGACATAGCACATGTACTGCCTATAACTGCACGTCCTAGATATAGAATATCGCTTCACTGTTCTCGCAGAATAATGCTCGTGTCCATAATTCATGACATTTCAAAGGAACGCCCAAAGCCATATGCACACGATCACGGGACAATAACATGCCAGTTATCGGCAAATATTTCCTGCGTTTATCCCGTTGTAGAAATAATCGCAAAACGTTTCAGTATTCTGCTTAATTCAGAGACGCAACCAGAGCTATTTGTACAATTTACATGTATTCCGGTTTATTAAACTGTACTAATGTGTTATAAAACTTCAGCAAACAAGATTATCCACAGATGACCATAGGACTAGCAGTGTAGCGTATTGTTACTCAATCAAAGTATTATAGAAGCATACTGACATAAGGACAGAAGAAGAGAATATTTCGCTCGATGAATAAGTTTTCACCGTGAATAAAAAACGGGATATTTCACTCGTTATACCCTTGCATACTTTGCCGCAGATCGTTGGAAGTTAATTTCTGAGAAAGACTCAAGCCATAGTCTACGATATAATTGTCTAGGTGTGATACTATGTGCATAAATGCCAAGGATATATCTCAAGATATGCGGGTGGTTGGGTGGGTTCAGGTTCCTGTTGCTTCAATGCATTTTGCTGAGAAGCAACAGGAACTTGATAATGTGATGTCTAGCACTGTAATATCACTTCTCTTTATTGCACCATGTAAGCGTCCTGTCTGTGTGTTGTGCACTGTCCTCAGTGTTTTATAGGGTGGATGGAGGGTGTCTGGTTCTATGCTGCTTCAAAGATTTCTTCTTTGAAGTAGCAGGAACACAACTGGGCTGGGTGGTGCTTAGTTGATTCGTCGTGATATAGCTGAAATATTGTTGAAAGTGACGTTAAATTCTATTCACTCACTCACTCACTCACTATCTCAAGATATACATCAGTAGCATATTTGAAGTATCATGATCCCGCGACATGGTCTGCCCAGTTAAACTAAGCGCAAAGGTAAGCCCGTTGGTACGTTTTCATGGTGCACTAAGAACGCATGCCAATTTTGATACATATAATCATTGTCCGAGATGAGTAATCCGCTAGCAAACAAGCACGCAGAGAAAACAGAGCCGTCGTGAAGAGGAAGTTTCTACAGTCTCGCATCCATCCGACCTGGTCGCCCAATTAAACCGAATTTACATGATCATTTTTTTCTTTGGCGAAGAACATGGCGCGTGCGAGAGATGAACTACTGCTCTCTTGCCACTTCGAAACAGACGATTTTTCACAAACACGCTACTTACGCTGTACATTTCTGTTGTGAAGTTTACTGTAGCTTTATTACTGTTTTTACTAGAGCAAAACTCTCAGTAATTTAATGCAAAAAATTACGGTAAATATCGTGAATTTACAGATAATAAACAAATAATCATATAGTGCATTTTGTACTATGTACTGCTTAATTTGCAGTAACGTACTGACAACATTGCTGGAGGAAAATTACAGTAAATTATTGTAAAATATACAGTAACAGTTTACAATGTATTCTTTAACCCGAGTACCCAGAGACTCAGATTTATTAAGAGCCGTCGATAAGGCCGTGTTTTTGTGGGGGTTGCATTGATCAAACAAGATTTTGGAACAGTTTGTGTGAAAACAGAAAAAAAATATACCGGTCTACAAAAGTAATACTTTACCAGCCTGTCTTGTCCTCGGATACTTTTGTGAGCGGGCCCTTGTATGAAAACAGTGCACTATATCAGCCCAGCCCTCCTGGGCGCTATCGGGGAGTAAAGGCCGATTGAGTCAAATTAAGATCAACGGGGTAGTCCAATTGAGTTAAACCAAGACTTAGTTTAAGCTAATTAAGTTTAAGATATCTTCGCGTGTTCAGACGGAAAGGGCAGTTTAACAGCAACCATACATTCCATTCCTTCATTTTTCAAGATACTTTTCGCCCACATAAGGCTAGCTCGGGTGATGTCATATATTTTTCCCTGTTAATTCTCACCATTATTCAACCGGCCACACGGATGATATATCGGAAACCAAAGCATTAGTTACTCGCATTAATTGCGGAGACCAGCGGATTCTATATAAATTCATGAGATAATTAAATATCGCGCGCGACTGCATCCGGGTATTAATCCTCTTATGTTGAGACCTGTCCCCGTGATAGATGCATACTTCCTGTCATTGTCAGTCTACGGGCCATTTCTCTGATGCCCCGTCTGCGTTGCGGGCATTGACCATATCCATTTTACATCATATGCCATGTGATTAGGGTTGAAAAGATCTTCTCCGAGAAACATCGGTTAGACACATTGTCTGAAATGGAAAAGAAGTCTATAAACTCGAAATAGTTGTGACTTCGTTTGTGCAGTCTTCAGGTTTTCGTGTTTGGCTAAAAATAGCTCATGCCAAAATATTTAGGAGAGGGTATTTGAAAGTCAGGCGAGTGATTGCAATATAATACAATATAAACTATGACAGTTTACGTGAGTTAAAAATACCTCTCGTGACATGAATTTACGAGAGTGTTTGCGCGCAGGTGAGCTGTCACTCACGCTAAAAACGAAGCCCTGAGTCTTTCACACGTTTGTCTCTGTGATCCACCGACTGTACTATATGTAAGATCTCATCGAAACCCGACAGTAAACTGTGTTTGTCTACTTAGAAAATTCCTCCATGACCTACATGTAGCCTGGCCTTTCAATCGTCTTCCCTGACTTGAGCACACTATGACTGTCACATATTCGTGCGAACATACGCTGAGATTTTTTAATCTTGCTTCATACACACATCCACTCTCTCGTGTTTGGCGAGATATAACCTAGTTTCCATATGCATTTTGGTGTGGTCACGTCATAATCCATATAATCTATTACCATGAACCACGAATAAATATTTTCCCTGTTAAATCCCATATATAATATGTATCCAAAGCGAACACACGAATGTGTGTGGAGGAAGAAACCAGAACCTTAGTATAAGACTGCACGGATATGTGGCCAACTAGAATCTTTTGTCAACCCCCCAACTCGTGCATTTGTAAACCGATACCCTTGTCTCGTGCAAAGAGTGAACCCATGAATAATTATTGACCGAGTTCCCTGCAATTTACTGTAATGACGTACAATGCATATCTCAAATGTTGAAAACGACGTTAAATCCTACTCACTCACTCAAATTCCATCATGTTCCCTTGATTCCCATCTCTGATTCCATGTCCTTGGAATATGAACATTGTGAAACTATATGAAACCAGTTGAGTACGCCACCATTTTCCAAGTTCTGAGTGTCGAAAATATGTTTTGTAGGTAAAATAATCCAAATTTTAAGATTCCCCGCGAGATGAGATGTTGGACATTTTCAAAATGGCGGTCCATGCAATATGGCGGATTATAATGTTCGAACTGCAAGAGTCATTTTGAAGCAAAGCTATGTAAATGTACTTTGAGAACAAATTTAAATATGAGAGATCAAGATAATTGAGTTCCAAGATGACGAATGACACATGGTGTGTATGCCACATCGCTCAACTTCAACCTTTGCCATAAACAAAGGGAGATGTTTTAGGGCCAATGTGCTCAACGGAATTGCTTTTAGTTGGACCATCGTTGCTTGCCAACCGACGTCATTTCGCAATAGGTATTCCACATTATGGGACTTCTGTATTTTACCCTGCAAGTACAGACCTACTTACATAGGGTTGCACAATTAAAACAATTTCCACTGTACCGGGGGATATGTAACGTTGTATTAATGGGGCAATCGTATGATGCTGCGCGATGATCTTGTCATGATTTTACAATGGAGTAACACGCTATCACGACTATGAAACATGAACTTTTCCATGCTGATATATGTATTATTGTTTTTTGGGGTCATTTGTTGTATGTTATACGAGTTCGCAAATGCGTCGCCACGGCGTGCATGGTATTTAGTACTGAATGACCACCAAAAGCAATAGTTCGATACCTAAATTCTCTTCAAATATGGCATAGTGCCGAGGTATGAATATTGAAGAGGGAACTGCTCGCCACCTTCGTCCACTATGTTGAGAAATGTATGGCGTCATATTTGGCAAATTGTGTTTCGAACGTCGACTTTCAAATCTGGATGCACGACGTCGTTTTTTGACATTGTTCAAAACTATATCGTTCATGTAATGCGTGATTACTTCAAGCCTTAGTGCGGTATCGCTCGACTAGCACAGTCGTAAGCGGATGGCAAAGCTTTAATTAGGCGTGTTGGGTAACATCCACGTATAAGAATTCACACCTTGCTGTCCCTGCATCTTCTACAGTGCTGGCAAAGAAATCTCAACTCTACGCGCCAAATCGAAACACGGCGTCCGTTTTCTGCGATGTGCATTCCATTCATGAGAGATGCTTATTGTAGAGATGTATTACATTAGTGTCTTTCGAGTTTGTTATATTTGAAAGATGGCGGATTTATACTGCACATTACAGCGCAGTGATACCACCAGGTTCAAGGGTATATTTGAAAATAGTGCTATCATTCCTAGCATTAGTTTGCCAACCTCATTATGTTAAAATTATGACAGTGGTTTGTGAAAGGAAAGAATCATTTTATTGTTATTACCAACTCTTGATTGGCGTATTTATGTAAAGATGGGGCAAATTTAATTACGCAGTCGGTGCACGGTAATCAACATGCAGCGAACACGAGCAGTGGATACGTTGGCTGCATTAATCGCCATCGCAGAAGGCACATTATCTGGCGTTATGGTGAATGTGAGTGCATCATTCAAAACCTATGCCCGCCGACTGGTGACTTTTTAGTTGAACATTCTAGAAAAAAAAGTAAAATAAAGAAATGCAAAATTATATAGTATAGGCCGGGTATATGCCCATGCCCTATTACAGCAAAAAAGAAAAGAAGATGTACATGGGCATACTCTGTCTAGCTGGATAACCTTCGATCTGTATTTTCATCGCGTCTTCATTTCACTCATCCCTGTTATTTTGCACGTTCGTCCTTGTTGTAGCGGCGAAAAAAACAATCAGATCTGATATACTATCTCCTCCACATATAGCCTTGCACGTACAGGGAATGAGAAGCGATAAGAGCCAAAAAGATTGCATGGAGACACAGACGTTACCTGATATCTCAACATTTGCGAGGCTTTAATTGAAAAGACGGTGTTTCGCTCTCTGGCGAATCAGACCGCAATATCACCAGCGTTAAATACGCAGCCTTACCGGTATGTCAAACACTACACTGTATACTTAAAAAACCCAGAAACTCTCGGACCTTTGGTTAATGTTATATCAATTATATTTTCTTTCAACATGGATTGATATACGATTCCATCTCCACGTATCAAGTTAAATAGCCCTTTAACGCTCAGTTATTTCACTACGCTGCCAATATTAGTGTTTAGCATTTAAATACGCAACTCTAAGTTTTTAAACATCTTGAACCATTTAGTGTTGTGTTTAGATTATAAACATAGTGTTATAGAAATTAGAGAGAAGAGTTATACTGCCTAAAAACTTCAGACTGTTTAAAACATAAAATAAATGTGCTTTTTCCATATAAATGTCTTTATTTTGGTAGATGTTTAGAAACATGTGCACTAGATCTAACATTGAATTAGTCTGGAACCCCCTTAACCCTACCTGGCCTGAACTTTTTGGGACCTGTCCAGGCCTTTAGGTGGGTGGGGGAGGGGGGTCATTTCGGCCCTCCCTAATTAGTTTTCAAATCCCTTGGCCTAAGGGGCTGAAACTTACCACAATATACCATTGGGTCAAGGTTCGGAGAGAGCGCAGATAGTTTGGTGGGGGGCATTAATGGCTTCCCAGGCTTGGTCGGGTTAACCCTACGTCTCCCCCTCCCCCCCCCCCCGCCCCGCCCCGTTGCTTTTTGGTTCCCTTTCCCGGAACGGCAAAAATTGAGAGCTGAGGCTCCGTGACTTTGCAGATTATCATATGGTCATGGCAACTGCAATTGTAAGTTTCAATCAATCAGCCAAGTAACATCTTGTGTATATTGACCAATCAAATCACTTGTTTTACGCGACCATGGCATATTACCACGTGACTACAGATTCGTTTACACTGGACGTGGGCGGAACACGATCTCATTCTATAAATAAAGGCACATCTACCTCGGGACTCCAATACTCCAAAGCAGACTAAAAAAGGTCCCAAAGTACATGACGATAATTCAGTAATGATACAGAGACCTTCAATGAAAATATATCGAGCAAACTTAAACATAATACAAACACATATACCAGTTAAGAATCAACACCCCAACAAAAATCCAGAGCCCGGGTGAACCCAAAGTGTATGGAAAGCATATTGCGACAAAGAAAAAAAAAAGAAAAAAAAATCGACTTCAGAGTGGTCACGAAAGTGATCAGAAGGAACTGAAAACAATAACCAAAAAGCGTCCAAGAAGCTAAATCAAGAGGCTGGGAAGATTTTTGCAACACTATAGATAGGAGAGAGGTTTAACGTCGCATTCAGCAATATTTCAGCTAAACACCTCAACAAAAGTAAGTTCCCCCCTAAACATTGGCTAATATTTTCTAAGATATTTATGCGATTGTAACGAGATTTCTCACAGAGCATTAGTTTGACCAGTGCAACAATCAGTGAAAATGATTACCATGTAGGTGGTGCTTTGCCTGAATGAACATGAATTCAATGCAAGACGGTCGCATTTCAAAAATTGCAAAACAGATTATCAAAGACAGATTTTATTCAATCACGAACAAATCCTAACAGGTAGAGCAAAGACAGTGATATCCAATCACACAGTTTGACTAGAGCAACAATTGGGGGAAAAGATTGCCCTGTACGTGGTGCTATGCCTGAATGAGCATGCATTGAATGTAAGACAGTAGCATTTCCATGAATTTCAAAACAGATTATTAAAGACAGATTTTATTTAGTAACGAACAAATCCTAACAGGTAGTGCAAAAACAGTGATATCCAAACACACGATTTGACCAGAGCAACAATCGATGAAAAAGATTACCCTGTACGTGGTGCTATGCCTGAATGAGCATGCATTGAATGCAAGATGGTAGCATTTCCATAAATTGCAAAACAGATCATTAAAGACAGATCTTATTCAATAATGAACAAATCCTACCCGCTAAAGCAAAGACAGTCCTATCCAATCACACGGTTTGACCAAAGCAGCAATCGGTGAATATGATTACCGTGTTGGTGGTGCTTTGCCTTAACCCTGTCAGGCCTGGAGGGCCATTATGGCCCTCTCCTACCAAACTTTCTCTCCTATCTCCGGAGCGACAACAAAACGAAAGCAGACTTTCTAGTTGGTCATATTTGGGTCATTTTGAACGTAATTGCATACCCCCAGAACAGAGGACCATGAGTAAATCACTGGGACATTTGGGACCTGTCCAGGTCTAGGACGCTACCGTATTCCCCCCCCCCTCCCCCCTCCAATAGTTTTCTTACCTCTGGAGATTGGATGCTGAAACTTACCACAATACACCCTTGGGTCACGCTCTACCAGAACATGATGCAAACATTTGATGATGTCACAGTCATTTTCTAAAAGGCATTTTTGGCCGATTTTTTTGGTCAGATTTTTCGAATTTTTTATTTATGTATATTCTTTACAAAAACTGCATGATAAATTAGTAAATAATAGTCCGATGCGAAATAAAACCATTTTCACCAACTTTTCCGCGAGGAAAAGCAGAACATTTGAAGAAAAATGATAAAAATATCACTTTTTTGGTACATCACATGGCCGCCTTCTTGGATTTACCCATGATCCTCTGTTCGGGGGGTATGCAAATATGTCCAAACTGACCCCAATATGACAAACTAAAAAGTCTGCTTTCATTTTGTTGTCGCTCCGGAGATAGGAGAGAAAGTTTGGTAGGAGAGGGTCATAATGGCCTTCCAGGCCTGACAGGGTTAAGGCATAGCACCACCTACAGGGTAATCATATTCACTGATTGCTGCTTTGGTCAAACCGTGTTATTGGATAGCACTGGCTTTGCTTTAGTGGTTAGGATTTGTTAGTTATTGAATAAAATCTGTCTTCGATAATCTGCTTTGCAATTTATGGAAATGCTACTGTCTTACATTCAATGTATGCTCATTCAGGCATAGCACCACCTACAGGGCAATCTTCTTCACCGATTGTTGCTCTAGTCAAACAGTGTGATTGGATAGCACTGTCTTTGCTCTACCTGTTAGGATTTGTTCGTGTTTGAATAAAATCTGTCTTTGATAATCTGTTTTGCAACTTTTGAAATGCGACCGTCTTGCATTGAATTCATGTTCATTCAGGCATAGCACCACCTACATGGTAATAATTTTCACTGATTGTTGCACTGGTCAAACTAATGCTCTGTGAGAAATCTCCTTACAATCGTATAAATATCTTAGAAAATATTAACCAATGTTTAGGGGTGAACTTACTTTTGTTGAGGTGTTTATATAACGACGATCAAACAAAATTCTAAGTAATCAATTCAAAAACTCGGTAAACTAATGCGTTAAAACAGGTACAAACATTAAAATTTGTACAACAAACCAATCTCTCTCAAATAACCTAAAATACAATCCTCTTTCACTCTGCTAAAAAGATCTTTCAGCGTAGCTGCTCGATAAAAAGTATCTCTTACAGTCTTAAAATCTATGCAGTCTATGAGAATATGTTTCACCGTGAGATTTTCATGGCAAGGTATACATCTTGGAATCAGCTCCTGTTTTAGTAAATATTCATGAGTTAATCGTCTAATCATGGCCTGGTCGAAACGTTTATGACTGTTCAGGTGAGTATAATCAACCGTTTTTTTGAACTCGTGAAGTTTGTTATTATCCATAGTATCCCATAAAGATTGGAACAGCTTTCTTACATAAGCGCAGATAGATGGTCTGAAATCGCTGTATGGTATTCCAACAGGGTCAACTACGCTACTCTCTCATCATCTTTAGAACCATCTGTATAAATAGCCTGATGTGAACTGTATTTCTCTCTCAGTAGACCAAATTCTTGTGTATACACGAGCTGGCTCGTGTCTGCCTTTTTATATTTAGTCAGTGAAATATCTACTTCTGGCGTGGCTAACTGCCATGGTGGAGTTGGCAAGAGCTCGTTAGGTAAAATCTGACTAACTTTAATACCAGCTGCTACAAGGTGTGGTTTCATATGGATTCCAAGAGGTGGAATAATCGAGGGTTTCTTTAAAAAGAGATCTGCGTACTGAGGGTTGAAAACACAGTTATATGCAGGATTTGAGAGGTTCGAACGCAGTTTTGTGATATATTGCAGTGATAATTTAATTCTCCCAAGTTCTAAAGGAAATTCATCCGCTTCGACATACAAGCTTTCTTTAGGTGATGTTCTGAACGCACCGAGGCAAAGTCTTAGTCCTTGATGGAGAATAGGATCTAGCTTTGCCAAGTTTGACTTGCTTGCACCATTGTAAACAATAGAGCCATAATCGAGTTTGGAACGAACAAGTGATCGATATAAATGAAGGAGAGTTTGCTGATCTCCTCCCCACTTATAGCTGGCAACTACTTTCAACAAATCCAGAGCTTTCGTGCAGGATTAGGATGTCGGCGGAAATATCGTTCAGCCTTCTTCCTACATTTTCTTGCTTCTTTACAGTCATCATTAAACCAAGGTTTCTTAATATGTGCAACTCCTGAAGATGTAGGAATGGTTTGCTTGGCAATTTCTATCAACATATCTGAGAATAGCTGTATAGGATCTGAAGCATCAGCGAAGGAGACTGATTGTAGTTTTTGTGAACAAAGCTTTTCAAACTCGGGCCAGTTTGCTTTCTTGAAATTAAACCTTGTGAAATGAGGGTCATCAGCTGAATGAACAGCTTTTGGGACAGTGGGAAAGTGATCACTTCCACAAAGGTCATCATGAACAGACCAAGAAAATTCTTCAAGAATAGGAAGGTCGCAAAGTGAGATATCCAATGCTGAATAGGTTCCATGGGCCGAGGACAAATGTGTATAAGAACCATCATTAAAAATACACAAAGAATTATTTGATATAAAATTTTGGAGAATTTTACCTTTACAATTGTCTTCATTATCCCAGAGGATATTACGACCGTTAAAATCACCCATCATTAAACAAGGTTTCGGGAGCTGATCGTAAAGATCTTGAAGTTCATTGAGCCGGAGACTACCAGAAGAAGGTATGTACACCGTGCATAATGTGAAAACAGAATTCAAGGTAATACGAACTGCTACAGCTTGTAAATCTGTCACTAAATCAACAGGACTGTGTAAAACACCCATTTTAACCAATATTGAAGAACCGCCTGTAGCTTTTCCATTTTCGTCTAAAGCGTAGGAATGATAAGGTGTGTATTGGCGAAATTTAAATTTATCTTTATCTGCTTTCTTCAGAAAGGTCTCGTTGAGACAAAAAGCTGATGGTTCATAATCTTGAGTTAATAATTGGAGTTCATTTAAATTTGGCCAAACTCCTCTGCAATTCCACTGAACGATAGTTGGTGGCTGAGCCATATTTAGTCTGTATATAGAAATAAAACACAAAACTGCCCAAGCCAAGATATAAAAGGTTAGCTTAGCCATTATGTACGTTTTATTTTGGGTAATTCTTTTTGACCTTTCTTTTTATTTCTGATTTGTTCTCTCTTGTCTTTTTTATTTTCCTTCTTATAAACTTCTTTCTCTCTCTCTTTTCCCAACAAGTCCTTCGACCTTTGGTTCAAGGAAGTCTCGCCTTTTAACGGACGATCACTACACTCCTGATACTCCTCATGAGAAAGCATGGGTGTATCGTTGGTAGGAGTGGGAGTAGCATCGACTATTTTAGGCTCTTTGGCGGATTCGATATCTATGGTATTCTCTTTATTCTTCTTTTTCTGATTCGAGGTAGCTTTATTATTACAAGACTGTTGACTACTTTCTTTTTCTGTGAACTCCTTCATTACTTCCTCATTCGGTGTAAAGTTTACGTCGAGTGAATAGGATTAACGAAGGAATTCACAGACTGCACAGGTGTATCCGGAGCCGACACACCGCCAGTATCCGGTAAGTTGTCTGGAGTCAATGCGTTGCCAACACTTTCAGTCTGATCAGAATCAGACTTCTGATCACCTGACTTCTGATCACCTGGCTCGGCCTCTACACCATCACAAACCTCGCTATCACTGTCATCTTCATCTTCCGAACCACAACCTACCTCCATCTCGTCACCGAGAGGCTCGTAGTGGTTTGAGGTTTTCTCATTGCTCCCAGCGGCAACTATCTCCTGATGACGTTTGATAGGTTTGCCATCAGGGCCTACAGGCTTCCATAAATCTATATACTGCTGTTGTTTCTGCTGGACAGCCTCGGCGCAAAGTCTTCCTCGGACTTCTGCGGGCGGAACAGGGCGAGGACCAGAGGAATCACCCTTTCTGCCGTTAGCTACGGTATCTCCAGAAACCTGTTTGGCTTTTGGACAGGTTTTTTTAAGCTGTCCTTCCTGATGACAAATCAGGCATTTATTTTTCAAAGGACACCTCCAGTTCATGTGATCTGCTGAACCACAAGTATAACATGTTTTTACTTGACCGTTATACCATACAGGAAGTCTCATACCTCCAATTAATATAGAAGAAGGAAGAGTACGTTTGAATTTCGACATCCAAATTCTTCGAACTCTTGTCTCAAACTCTCTGTCGAAAGAATAGAACTCCTTTTGTACAGAGAGAACATCGCCATAAAACTCAAAAGCACTTCTGATCGCAGAATCTGAGAAATCGCATGGTCCTTTCATCTTTACTAGCAATTTCTCTGGATCTATTTCCTGAAAATGGCCACGTTGATCTTCAACACGAATACCTTCCAGCACTAGGCGGGTTTTGGTAATTTCATTTGCTAGTGTGACGTTCCACAGGGTATTTGATACCTGTACTAGACCTTTAAGGATTTTCGGTCCTGATCCAACAGTGTCTTTTAATGCGTGATATATATCAAACGCATTAGCTTTCTCTAGACCTTGAAGTTGTAGGCTCAGTGACCTATCATACTTTCCAAAGGCCATAGTGAAAAAAAAAAAAAAAAAAATTCAATACCACTACAAATAGCGACACGCACAAACCCCAACAGTGAGCCTCCCCACAAAGTAAACATTGAATACTCCCCGATGGAGCCTCACTCCAAAGACGTACACTGTAACCTTTACAACAATACACTGAAACTTCAGGGCCAGGCAGAACAAAAGCCTAGTCCTAAACCCAGCGAATTGCCTGGTTACAACGAGGAACAAAAGAACAGAGAACAAAGGGTAGCGCACAGCTGTACACTCGGGGCTAAGCCTAGAACGCACAGCTATATAACTTCGGTGTGTTACATGTATTCAACCTACCTCGATTTACACAAATATTATGTGCAAATCGACCTACGTCAAACCGAACGAAAAACGAACCAACTTCAGACTAGATCAAGTCAACAAGGATATATATATATACAACAGCAAAATACGAAATATTTACAGACAGCGAACAAACAGAGAAGAGTGAGACAGAGAAAAAAACACACCGACCCTCTCGGTCAGAAAGACCGAGACGGTAGTAATGGCGGCTCTCTGCCTTCCCAAACCAGGTCAAACTGACTAAGTCAGAAAAACGCCCTGAACAGCAAAAAACTGACAAATAATTCCAAACTTTCACCACAGGTATTTGCCAAACGTCTTCACAAAATAGATTACACAAAAACCAGAGCTAAGATCAGTTGAAATCCGCAGAATTAGACAAATTTCTCAGAGCGAAGTGAAAACACGTCCGACTCCCAATCTCTCTACATCCGGGCTCCCTATAGATAGGAAAACAAACTAAAAAAAGTATGGAATAAAAAATAATAAAAACACATTCAGGCGAAAGCAACTAACACAATTCATGTACTGAACAAAATAGCAAACAACAAGGCAGAATATCTTGCTGAATCGTTCGCATCAAACAGTAGCGATAGCAGTCTGAAACTAGCAATACAAAAAATCAAAGAAGAAACGATCCTGGACAATGACCGGAATGACTATTTAGAAAACTTACCTTCTTAACGGAGACTTCAATATTAATGAATACAAAAATGCAGTACACACTAAGAAAGAAAGTTCAGCGGGCGAAGACAAAATAGGATAAACAATCCGCAAGCGCCTGCCAAGCACAACCCAGGAACTAATTTTGAAACTAGTCAATTTGAGCTGGAAGACCCAAAAAACTCATCTGAAATCATCGGACAGAAAGCCATATAAGTCAATCTCTCTCAAGTCAAATTTATGCGAAATAATGGAAACCGTGGTAAAACATAGACTTAAATATCACTTAGAACTTACTGAACAAAACAGGAAGCGGTTTTCGGAAAAAAAGAAGCACTGAAGACCACATAGCCAGACGCCACCACTTAATCGAAAAAGAAAACTCCAAACACCAATATACATAAGGCATTTTCTTGGACATAGAAAAAGCATTTGATACTATCTTGAGTATTCTACAACTACATGACTGTAGATTTGATCAACAGATTGATATTGCGTTCTGTTGGTTGCCTAGTCACGTTGGCATCAAAGGTAAAAATAAGGCTGATAGGATGGCTAAGGCAGCCCTAAATGATGACATTGATCCTGTTGGAATCCCATATAGCGATTTCAGGTCCTCTATCTGTACTTATGTGAGACGCCGGCTTCAATCTTTATGGGATGCTGTGAATAATAACAAACTTCATGAGTTCAAAAAAAACTGTAGGCTGTACTCACCAGAACAGCCGGAAACGTTTCGACCAAACCATGATCGGGCGATGTAGAATCGGCCATACACGATTAACTCACGAACATTTACTATAAAAAAAGAGCCAGTCCCAAGGTGTGTTCCGTGCCATTATGATCTCACGGTGAAACATATTCTTATCGAATGCATAGATTTTAAGATTGTAAGAGATGCTTTTTATCGAGCGACTACTTAGGAAGATCGTTTTAGTCGGGTGAGGGAGGATTGCATCTTGGGTTATTTGAGAGAAATCGGGCTGTTACATAAGTTTTAATATGTGTATGTTTTAATGCGTTGGATTACTAAGTTAGTGACTTGAGTACTGAGTAATTTTCTTTGATCATCGCTAAATAACGCGACATTAAACCTTAATTCTCTCTCTCTCTCCTTGTTTGGCAGGACGGGATTATTACAACCGAGGAAATAAGGGTAGGATACACCACTGGATAAAAAAAAAGTCCGCATTGGAAACACCATATCCATGGACAATCAAGTAGATCATTCCACCGCGTTTTAATATCCACATTAACGAACTGACTGACGAAATTGAGGGAAATTCCTCGAAATTGAACAATCCCTGTTTGCTGACGATGCTGCCTTGTCGAAATCCGCTGGCTCCATAAAAAAACCCTAACAATTATAATGGAACAGGTACTAGATACAATTAGCGGCTGGGTCGATAAAGGAGG
>JAVTVY010053780.1:0-27581 GCA_036873755.1 Hanleya hanleyi
AATATCCCATATCATTGAATAGGGGTATGCTTTTGGAACTGGGGATATATCCAACAGAAACCATGTTGCTTTTTATGCAGAAAGGGCATTTAGAAACTGTCATCGTTAACGGCAGCCATCTTGGCTATAATATGCAGGTATTAAGTGAAAAGCAATCCCAACTGTCCTCTCACCATATCAAGACACGCTGTAAGTTTGAAGATGATATTAGTTCAATGCTTGAGTTATTGGTCAGACAAAAAATGTCAAAGATTTGACAATGGAAGTTGGCTGATGGCACCCATCTTGGACTACACAGGTAAATGAAAAGCAATTCCAACTGTTCTCCCACAGATGTCAAGGAACTCTCCAAGTTTGAAGTCGATCGGTTCAAAAGTTACCAAGTTATTGGTCGGACAAGAAATGTGTGAAGGTCAAACTGCTGACAATCCAAGATGGTTGATGACGGCCATCTTGGATTACACAGAGAAATGAAAAGTAACCCCAACCGTCCTCTCACCGATGTCAAGACAATTTCCAAGTTTGAAAGTCGGTCGGTTGAATAGTTCTTGAGTTATTGTTCGGGCAAGAAATGTGCAAAGATACAACTGCTGAATCCAAGATGGCTGATTGTGGCCATCTTGGATTATGCAGGCAACTGAAAAGCAATCCCAACCGTCCTTTCACCAATTTCAAGACACTCTGCAAGTTTGAAGTCGATCGGCTCAACGGTTCTCGAGTTATTGATCGGACAAGAAATGTGTAACGGAATTATGGAATAACGGATGCCCGGTGTTTCTAAGTCCCCCCCCCCCCCCCACTAATGTGGCGGGGACAATAAGGCACAATTATTTTCGTTTGGAAAGTATATTATAGGAATCCGAAATTTCAAATATTTTTGAAGGATACTTTAGAATATTGGAAGGCTACATTTTCACAACCACTTCACTTGCAGTGAAAAGGAGAACAAAATAAATAACTTTCAGAAATATTCATTGCAATTTAATTTAGCAAAAACTGATATTTACGTGTCAAAAATGTTATTGCTGGGGATCCTTGGGCATCAAAGGGAACATGTAGTAATATTGTGCACAGCAAATTTCGGTCTTGATAAAATCTTGTATACCGTACTGAATTTCCAGACTGGGGTATGATGACTTGATACATGTAGATGGAACAATGTAACCTTTATAGCTGAACCGAAAGTTGTGATATGGCATTCAGGATTAGTTTACAGGCAATGAGACCACCATGATAGTGGTATCAAATTAAATATTTTGCATCAAACTAACTTTTATTAGAGTTCCGCCAAATGCTACAAAGAAAGGTGCGTCAAGGAAAATCTCAACTTACTAAGAGTAACATCTTGTCTCGCTTTATTGGAACTCACACCAGCGGACACGGCCTTCACTGTGACAAGGTATGCTCCTGACTGGAGGTTGGTAAAATCCGAGCTGTAATCCTGTAGATCAGGTTGGAAGGGAACAGTATTCTCTTTGGTCATTCCCCCAGAACCACTTCTGGTAATCTGGACAATGAAACTATCAACTTTACCAACACCAGGTGTCCATCGCACAGTAATAATTTCATTTCCTGACACTGCATCCTTCAATGTTGGCACAGATGGAGCTGCAATATGATGAAAATTCTTGAATTATTTCAAACAATTTGCATTCAAGTTACATGGTGAAAGCAGCAAAAAGGAATATATTCTGCAATACAGGCGACAATTAAGTTCATATTACAATCCACAGAGTATGTACATGTACATCATTTATTCCATCAGTATCACTATATAACGTATACATAATCATCTTATCACCATCTGATGTAACAAATAAATCTATTCATAATTACTTAAAATTCTAGATTTGGGAAAATCTTCCAAAGGGAGAAAAAAAAGGCCTGGTGAATACGTCCAGTGGAGAAATTGCCCTGGACCATAACTTGCATGTATCTATGTGCCAAGCCGTGTTTTATCAAAAACTGCCTGTCCAAAAATCTCATTTTGCCGAAGTTTTTACTTGTCTATTTTCTATTTTTTCCTATCTCTCCTATATTACATTTTCTAATTTTTGCCCGTCCAAATTTGGAATATGCCTGTCCAGTTTACAGGTCTCTGGCTAAAACGATGATGCCGAGTAATAATCATGTTTTTGGTTACAATGTAGTGCCAAAGAAATTGGAAATCTTCTGCTTGTGAACATTAATGTAGTCCATACACTGATGTTTTGGTAGGTCCAGAATGCCAGTCAAAGAAATGTATACAGGAGACCTATATTACTGGAGACCAATTATGTGGCAAAAGTGTATTGAATTTAGACCGGTGTGCGTTTCTCTTCATTTATACATTTAATCTAGCGTACTATAGATACATAATTATACACAATGTTGTCAATCCCCTTCTAGTGAATATGGTCATATCATACATGCCATAGATCATGTGAGACAGTTGTTTCTCACATCATGTGTAGAGTGCCTCTGTTTTCATCTTAAAACTTGAGTATTGTGTGCGGTACAGTAAAAGGCTCCCACTGAACAGCAAGCAGATGAACTATCAGTTGACCTTCACCTGTTCACACACTCACCTACAGTAACTGGAGAACTAGTGTCACTGAAACTGAGACTTGATGCCGAACCAGAGAAAGTTCTCACTCTGACAGTGTACTGGCATCCTGGTTTAAGTGGCTTGGAGATGGATGACACTGTTACATTTCTGGTGACTGTTGTGATGATCGTGTCATCCAGTACCCCTCCGCCTGTAGATGTCTGACCTCCCCCTGATAGCTCCACTCTAATCCCAGTCAGTTTACCAGGAGCCAGGGTTATATTCACTGTCACACTGAAGGTAGTTACGGCTGTGATGGACACTTGTGATGGGGTAACTGGGGCTGAAAACAACAACAGCAACAGTTTAATAAAGACTTGAACCCCAAAAGTTTGTCTTGGGCAGGCAAAAAATATCTGAAGGGTGTGTTTGACTGAATACATTTTCTGCATACACATGTGAATAATATATATATATGTATATATTATAATAAAGGTTATAATATGCTGACAGAATGTTGAATGTTTTCAAATACAATCATGTATGTGCATATATGTTAGATATTTTCACTTTCAATAATTACACTACACAAGGTACATAAGGGTACGGTGGATGAAATCTGCTCTCAATGTCTCTGACGGGTAAATTGTGCGTCTTTTGGCACAAACTGTCAGTGGTGGTGGTGGTAAAAAGAAGTGAATATCTCTATTATTACACATGTACATCCATGCCCTGGTCATATGCTTATAACATTACCATGTGCGCCTAATATTCTCCCATATTGTACGCCTACTTATTGAACCGTGTCTCCTAGCAGTGATAACTTTAGGACATGAATAATCAGGGTGTCTTTTTATTTACGGAAGCGGTCAACAAACCACCTCTTGTTCGCACCGGATAAAGGGCTGTTGATCTGACCTGGGAGTCCTGATTTGGATAAAGCTATACTTTTTCAAGTTTTTCTAGATTTTTATACCACATTGACCTCTGACCTTGACCGCAATTTTGATATGCTATACAGTCTTCACCTAGTGTATCCATTCTCAAGAAAATAATAATAAATTTACAAGTAATTTTTACATTTTTAAACTAAAACTGACCGTACTGACATATGCATTCATGTGCAAACAAATCAAGTGAAGACATTAAAACAATAGCACAGTTCTTCCCGCCATATTCACCCAAGCCGCCACTCTGCATACAATTAATGCCCTCCACTTCTTATGCCATCACGTAAAGATCGCAAGCGGGGATGTCGGCTGGAAACATTACTCTGTCAGTAAGGTAAGGTTTAGTTTAAAAATGCAAAAATTACTTGTAAATTTATTATATTTTTTACACAGTATATGCGAGAATGCCATAGAAGGATGTCTGGAAAAGCAAAGTGACAGTGGATATCAGGGCTTGAGGATTATGGTGGATACCAGCATGGGACTTCAGGCTGACCGTTAAAGCTTAAAATAAGCGTGGACTTCCTTTAAGGCCAGACAGTAACAGAGTAATATAACGGTACCGTAAACGCTGTTACTAGGGTAAGCCCTATACCTCCCAGAGCTAATCGGTGCTGGCATAATGGAAGTTATATACATGTTCCCCACCCCTTCCCTTTTTCTAGAAAAGACTTTTTTTTAAGTGGAAACGTGTTCTTACCAGTAACCGTTTCACTGATCATTCCCTGTTCAAAGATGTACACCTAGCCAAAACAAAGCCAAACCCAGGGATGAATCAGTGAAAGGGTTAAAAACCGATAAAAACAGACAGGCCTCTATTGTCTGTGTGTCGACGTTGTGCTGTCACTAGGGGTCCCAAAGAGTATAAATCATCCTTGATGAGCATTATATCCCTCAAATAGTATGAAGCAAAGGTTGTATGCGATGTCCAGTAACAGGCCCACATAATGTCAGTTACTGGCCGATTGGCCCATGAAGGCCAGGATGCCACAAGCGCCCTGATCTCGTGAACAGAGACTTTATACAACGTAGTCTGCATCGGTGACACTTCATTGTAGGCTAATCTAATATTTCTGGAGAGCCAAGAAGAAATAGTATTCTCTGATATTTCTTGTTGGCTCCGAGGACAAAATGGCATAAATAATCGCCTTCACCCAGCAAGTAGTACCTTAGTGCGATTAATATACACAGTAAGGGCACGAACCGGACAAATGACCGGAGTTAGGAAATCTGCTAAAGCGGGAACCTCAAAATCCCTAAAAGTACTGTTGTACAGAGATTGGTTCTTGGCCACGAATTCCGGAATAGTAGTAAGGACAACATGTCCAACGAGAATCGTGCCTGATTTTCCAAACATCCAGAGCATGCAAATCAGACACTCATGCCGCTGAAGCCAATGCTAAAAAAAAGAAGAAGTTTTGTAAGATAGGAATTTCGGATTGACAGTAGCTATAGGTTCAAACAGATCTTCTGAAAGTCTCCGTAGAACTAACGCTAAATCCTATTTCAGAAGTTTCAGTACAGAGGCATGTCTATCTATCTTAAAAGACCTAATAAAGGCTGTTAAATTAGGATCTAAAGATGGATTAACGCCCGTAGACAGGTTGATAATCCTAGACAACGCCGCTCTGTAACCATCCACAGTTGATGGGGCTAAACCTCTGTCCTCAAACGGGTATATAAGTCAGCTATCTGTTGAACAGAGACATAATGCGGATCACAGTTTCTTCTATATCACCACTAGTTGAAGACCTGCCACTTTCCTTGATAGCATGCAAGTTCGAGTGGAAGCGACCATTCGCTGTGCAGCTTCCCTAGAAAAACCCGCCCCAGAGAGCTGATTCCTGAGCACTTGGACATGTGTAGATGGAATAGCTGAGGTTGGTGGTGGAAAATTGCTGACTTCGGTTGTCGAAGTAGTTTTTCCCATAGAGGAAGACGTCTTGGTACGTCGACCACTAATTCTAGAAGGTCGGGAAACCATGGGCGTGATGGCCACCAGGGGAGTACTAGATACACGAGGCACGGATGCGCTTGTAGCTTTTGTAGTACTAGTGGCAAGATTGCCGGAGGCGGAAACGCGTATGCTAGTAGCCCCGCCCAATCCTGCGACAGCGCATCGACTCCTACTGCTTGTGTGTCCAGTACTGGTGACATGTACAGTGAAAGTTGATGGTTGAGGCGAGTGGCAAACGGATCTATCTGTGGAGTTTCCAAAATCTGAGCAATATGGCGCAGAATGTCTGGGTATAATTGCCACTCCGTCAGCATTATCTGATGTTTTCTGGACAATGCATCGGCTAGAAGATTCAGATGACCTGGTATGTGTCTGGCATGAAGAACTAGATCGTGTTTCCAGCACAAGTGGAATAGATTACATCACATATAAGGGAAGTGGGAAGAGGTGCCGACATACTCAGTATCTCAGTTTGTTTTAACAGATTGGCTGACCGAGTTCCTCCAATCTTCATACGTCATATGCAGGTCCCATATTACTGTCCAGAAAGGGATAGTTTACGATGTCGAAATTGTAATCATCTCTTTTGTCATAAATTCGACGAGAGAGAATGCCCGCTTCATTTTTATAGAGATAGAGATCTAAATAAGATGTGCCTGTAGGGCTATCTGTAGTTTCCTTCAAATCCAGTGAAGGTGGATATATATCCTTCACTGCGTCATTTATATAGCGATTATCCACAGCGAGAAGATCGTCTATATAGCGTTTAGTGAATGAGAAGGAACGGGCTTTGAGTGGATCGGTTTTTGAAAGCGCCTGCATATAGTCATATTCATAAGAGAATATCGACTTGGATCCGAGGTGTGCCCCACAGCCCTGCATCGAAGCATCTGTGAACAATTGATGAGTTGCTTGAAACGGAAGCAGTGTTACTCCAGGCATCACATTGAGGGGTCTAGTCACCACGACAGGTGATGTCTGACTTCCTCTGTGACAGGAATTCTGAGATTCCTGTGCCTGTGTGGCCAATCATGATTCAAATAGATCATTAGTGGCCGTAGCTGTAATCGACCTCATGGACTGACATCGCGAGTGGATGTCAAGAGGACGATTACTGATGCAAACTGGAGGGCTGTTCGGCAAGAATGTCTGATAAATATAGGTATTTCGTGACATATCTTGCGCCAGCGAAATTCCGATGGCTGAGCAAGGACCAATTTGGTGTCGTTAGCCACGCAGAGGAAGCATCGCTGTTGTGACGGCGTTAATTCCGATTTGTCCTCGTGAGGGAGACAACCCAGTAGTTGAAAGATGTGCCATACAAAGGTTGTATCGCATCGAAGCTGTTGTCTGCACAGATTCCTGATAATGGAATCGGCTAAGTAGAAATGGTATTTTATACCCCGACTGTGTACGTATGCCGCCACTGGCTGAAACACCCTGGTAAATACCCAAGGGAAACTGGCTAATCCGAATCAGGCCTTAACATTTCGGGAGAATGATCGTTCAGGTCGCCTGACGGTTACGCAAAAGAAAAGATGCATAACCGATTATTCGTTCGCCTAAATTAAGGCCCAAACTCTGTGTCACAATGACATAATTTTAGTAAATTTCTGTTGTAACCTGAATATCATTTCTGATCAAAGCATGGGCTGTACTTACCAGAGTTGTGATGGTAACTTCAAACACAAGAGCCCCAGTCAAGGGGAGATAATTGAATGCGAAACCCATGTGCGTTTTGATACACTCTTGGATACTTAGATAATATACAGTCCAGGTGGAAAAAGCGCTCTGTGGGATTATATGAACAGGGTAAAAGTCTCTCAACTTCCTCTTACCTGACTCCCATGAACCTGTAGTAACTATATTCGCTTCCGGACATCTGTTCAGCCTATGTAAAATATAGGCTCATGCGAGAGAGCTATGGGAATGAGATTATTATTACATACAAATCAAAAATGTCGGCGTACATGTAGATAGCAACAGCAAGTTTTAGTGAATAAACCAATGCCTAGCCACAACAACTCATTCGGCATAACCTATCTGTATAACCTATTTGCATAACCTATAGGTTATGCAGTTCAGAAATGGGGGAACAAACTATATATTAGGGTCAATTTCACACAAAGTAAACTTTTCAAAGTTTAGGACCTGCCGAATGGAAGAACCTGGAATTGGAAACAGTGAGCGCTGACCTTAAATCTCAGGTACTTCCGGTATTTCGGATGGATCGAAATATGCAGGTAAGCATCCCGAAGATCCAGAGATGTTAGCCATTCCCTTTGGACCAGACCGGTCTTCCTCGACCGGAAGGACTCCATTCGAAAGTGAGGAGGTTTCATCAGGAAGTCCTTGTTCAGCCTACACAGATTAATTATCATGCACATTTCTGGGGTATCCTTCTTCGGCAGAAGGAAGACCGGTGAATAGAACCCAGGTGACCGGTCGTTGACCGGAAGTTATATAATTGCATGCTTCTGGATAAGTTTGTCCACAGACGCCTGGGTCACCAGAAGATGTGCCTTTCGTATAGGTATATGAGAAAGCATTGGAGCAGCAGTAAGGGGCGGATCCATTGAAAATTCTAGGGGATAACCATACCGTAGAATAAGGATTACCCATGAATCCATCCCCAATATTTACCAATACCGCCAAAATCCTTGAAGTCGTCCCTCGGCTGGGAGACTGGATTTGGGCGGGACCGGAAGTTGTGGCAATTTGTGGTCTCGCCATGTCAATAGATTGACATGGCACGAATCGCTGCCGGCCCTGCTACTTCTTTCCCTTTACCTTTACAGTTGGGATTGGTCTGGCCTTGCTGTTGTGGCATGCGACCAGCCGCCTGTGACTTCCCCTTTGCATCAGATATGGAAGTAGTCGATCTGGATTGCTTGGCTGGTGGCCAGAAGCTTCAGCAGAAGCAAGATTAACTGCCCCCAAACCACCCGCTCTATGGGGAGGATTAGGCCACCGTATCTCTTAGCGATGGGATAATGCCATTGAATAACAGCGACGATGCTGGCGATTGTTCCTTCAAAGTCCGAAGGACCCTATCCGGAGCGTAGTAAATCACTGACGGCAAATAGGCCTGATGGCTCAAGTAGGTTAACATCGCCAATGCGGATAAAGCCAATGCATCAGCATTAGCTTTAGCAGCCACGTTCTGTAGATCCGCCAGTAACTGTAGTTCACAGCTTCTACTGGCTGCTAACTGAGAAGGCGGCAACCTGAGAATGGCTGTCAAAAACCAATCCACGTGTGAGGCTATTACTACCCCGGCCCTGTCGCGCAGCTTCTTCAATAGTAGAAGGCTGCTTATCAGTTAGCTGGATCATGACCTTGGTCGGAACCTTATTGCCTTTACATATGTCGGCAAGTTCCGGTTCCGAGGCCTGGAAGTCAAATGCCAACTGATGGATTTCATACGATCAAGACAGGAAGTGGGGCCGAAGCAGAAGCCAGTCTAAAGAGTGCACGTTTACCCATTCTTGTTAGACGCTCCTGTGGTGTCTCAGGTTGAGCTTAGACCGTCTCAAAAACGGAACACAATCCATGTATGGCATCTGACGCAGGAAGTGACGACGTCTGCTTGGTAAATGTCGTTGGAGCCTTTGCCATTGTTTGAATGCGTGAGGACGTCGGCGGTGGTGATCGTCATATATTAGGGTATAACTCATAGAGTGTCTAATACCTCTGAATATGAACGTCGCTCCGGATCATGATCACTGGCATAATCCTCATTGGAGCGACATTGCACGACCCCCACCGGAAGCTGCGAAAGAAAAAGAGACAGAACCAGAGCAGTACCGGAAGCAGAAGTCAAAAGTTACCGGAACTGATTTAACTCAGCTGCCTGTTGATCCATCCTAAGAAGGATGACAGTAGACAGTCATCATGGACCGGAACTTCCGTATCGATCAGTGAACTGTTGGAGACCCGCCTATAGGTGGATGCAACAGGTCTAGCCCATTGCATTTCCGGACGAATTGGAGGTCTCCACCCACCGGAAGTCACCACAGTGGGCCTCTCTATAATGGGACCGGAAGGACAAAGTCCTGACCGGAACCCCAGAGGATGCCATACCGGAACCCGGAGGTAACCGGAAATGGCTGACTGGAAGTGAGTAATGAGCCTTATAGTGAGTGAGTGAATATGATTTAACGTCGCTTTCAACTATATTTCAGACATATCATGACGTTGGGTCCTAAATTCTTTTTCACACACGGGTGGAGTCCTATTCCTTTTCACACTCGGGAACCCCACAGGTGCCTCAGTTATATGCTTCTTATGACAAGCTCTCTGAGGCTTATTCTTACCATGACCTGCGGTGTGCAAAACGACATCCCAGGTCAATCCCAGGAATCCCCACAGGGCAATGAGCCTGATATGGGTTTATAATACCCAACCCAGACCCGTTCGCAGTCATATCCCGCTGTGACTGAAACAATGCCTTGTCCCGACTAACGCCCTGAGGAATTAGGTGCAAAACTGGCATTGTTCCTGCAGAACAATAACCTCGACCCCCGGCGCTCGGCAACCCTGAGATATTCAATTGCGTGAGGCTTGATTTCACCCGGCCCTGTGTGATAACTCCCGTATCTGGGGTATTACGCAAGGTCGTGGAGTTAACTCCTGGTAAGACCATGGATATATTGTCTCCATATCCATAAGGGCTTCTGCCTGCTGTGCTGTAATCAACTTCTGACGCAATGCCAGTTGTTGTTGCAGCATTACTTACCAAGCCTAGGGCTGCCCCGGAGCAAGCGGGAGTGATACATTTGGTCCCCGACCGACATAAATCACCTGGGAATTATATGATACCGGGATATTCTCGCGAGAAGTCCCATTAGCGGCATCGTTCCCAACAACCCATATGGGCGTACATTCGATATCACCACTTCTTCCGTGGGGAGTAATAGTGGTCCTCATTCCCGGTTGCATCTCAATCTCCATAGGGGGTACAATGGCGGGTAGTTCCAGTTGCACGATTACCTCAGTAGACTCTCACGTACACTCATCTAGGACGGAACCCAATACTTTGATTGGTTTCTTCTTACCTGTAGATAAATCAGAAACAATGGTATTAGTGCTTGGGGAGTGGCCTTTAATTAGCAAAGAACGTAAAAGGCCCGACCATGGATTATCAACCGATGCAGGCTTCTTCGACATCTCATTTACGATAAGATGGGAGGGCGGAGTCATATTACTATTCTCTGACACTAAACCAGGGGGAAGGGTACCCGCATCAAACCCGGTCATTAAACTTTCAAATAAATCATCCCACTATTGTCAATCCTGGCATCTATGGTCACTATCGCAAACAATATGGCCGCAACAGGCAATACAAACTGTATGCAGATCGGCCGTTGTTTTGGGCTTTCCACAGATGCTACAGAACATTGAAGCCATTGTTATTATCATTAATACTAGCAAGAATACTTCCCAACAGATATCTTATAGCTTGTAGTCTTGTAGACGATTTTTCCACTCGTTGTTAGACGTAAATCCGTCCGTAAACACTGGATCTTTTGACACACGATTTTTGCAGTTGGCAGGCCAAGTAAAGAAGTGGAGGGCATTGTATGCTGAGTAGGGGCTTGGGCGATTATGGTGGGAAGAACTGTGCTATTGTTTAAATTTCTTCACTTGATTATTCGTGTTTGCACACGAATGCATATATCAGTAAGGTCAGTTCTCTTGAGTAAAAAATGTGTAACTGTGGTTAGAAAACTGTCATAGATATACATGTAGACCAGACAACAATGGTTCAATGATATCTTGAATTTTTGGCCAGTGACCTTTGACCTCTGACCACAACTTCCATTTTGGTATGCGACACATCATCTCCCACTAAGGTATCCACTCACAATATAGACAGGTTTTCAAGGACTGGTACAAATCCTGTACATTGATAAAATCTAATAACCAGTTGATAGTTTATGACAAGGGCTAATTATTACTCGTGACCATCATACGAGTCAAACATAGATACTCACTCAAAATAGCTGGAGAGCTACTGAGCTAGTTGGAGTCCCCCATGCAGTACCAGTCAGACTGACTGACTTCCTGTTGATGCCAAAGTGGCTCCTGAATACAGCCTTCATAAAAGCCAGTCAGTTTACTGGGAGTATTCATGTAATTATGCTTTAATAGATTTGCATTAAATATCTAACTGTTAAATTTACATTCACCTGTTCACACACAGACTCACTTACTGTAGATGAACTGAAGCCACTGAAATCAGCACCTGGTGTAGAACCAGATACAGTTCTCACTCTGACAGTGTATCCGTATCCTGGTGTAAGTGCCCTTGAGAGAGGTGACACTGCTACAGTTCTGAAGCCTGTTGTGGTGATTGTTTCATCCAGTGCCGCCGTCTCTGTAGATGTCTGACCTCCCCCTGACAGCTCCACTGTAATCCCAGTGAGTTTACCAGGAGCCAGGTTCATCCTCACTGTTACACTGGTGGTGGTTATGGCTGTGATGGACATTTGTGATAGGGTAACTGGGGCTGAATGTAGAAACAGTTCAACTGTGAGGAAAACATAGTATCTTACATATACATGTATAATCTACGCACAATAACTCATCAACCTGGCACTATTATATGAAGGTCTAATATTGTATGAAAAACATCAGTAACTTCGGAGATACTTCATGTAGGAAGTTTTTGTGTAGCTGAAAAGGCTCCAGTCTAGACATATTGTTGTTCCCAGACTTGGCTATACTACCCGGTATCCATGGTCTCGAGATTCTTACATAGAGTATGAACCAAACTTCTCTTACTCTACTTGTAGCTTTGATTTACACCAATCACCCCGAAAGACAACGCTGGCCTTGTACAAGTGGCTTACTATTTTGGTAGACCGCAAATAGAAATCTGTAATTTGTTCAAAGAAATACACAACCTTCAGCGATACAGGTACAGGTATACATTTAGTACACATTCATAAACTACAGGTATTGATTATTTCAGCTTATATGGCAGTGGAATAGTTTCTCTGCAATATGTTAACTCTTTGCCTATGGAATAAATATCCACGTTTGGACGGAATAAATTTTGCAAAAGCATAAATTTTCGCATATGGTTTTAATAATGGCTCTGAGATTTTTCCATGAGTGTCGTTGATAGGGTAAACTATATATTTTTACAATCCTTGATGCTTTGGGATTTCAAATAAATAACTGGAGCCTTAGGCACTGAAACTGGGCTATTTAAATGTCAAAATAGGCGGTTGGAATAATTCCACTAACTCTTTGATGTTTCATCTCATGGCGAAGAGCCACAAAATTTGTCCAGTCTCACACAATTAGCTCAACAATGATCTTTGAAGAAATAAGTGTAATTGTACATGTACATGTATATATTGAAAAAAATGACTTGTAACAGATGGGACAAATTCCTTATTTATTATGAAACCGATTTAATGATATGATAAATAATGACTTCTCTGCATGTTACCAATATTTGTGAAATATTTTACATTTTCAGCAGGGGATTATAGAAAGTATTGGGATACAATGTAAAATTCTTATCATCAGATGGACTGGAGCTATGCTGGGATTCATCCTCTCATAGCATCATATTATATACATATACCTCCTGCTGTCAGTTAGTACCCCCCCAGTTTGGGAGGTTACAAGTGGTAGAGTAAACACTGAATTACTCTGATCATGGAGATTACAAATGCTCCTAACAGGTTCATGTAGGTCAATTGCATTTAAACAGGATGCCTGCAATTGGCCTTATACAGCCAAGTGAACCCAGCTATTGACCTGGGTCATGCATGTGTATGCAATTCCACCTGGTATAGAGGATCTGCTGGAGGGGATCTGTGTGTGTCAATCCCCAAGTTACATACTGTGAATATACAATTCCTGCAAGAATGGAAGTCTAGAAAATTAAAGTTTCTTGCCAACATGGTAAACTTATGATAAGAATGCCTTAAATTATTTTCTTCTGCATATATATAGTTTCCTGGATAAAGTTTTTATCAGCCAGTGATTTATGACATCCTCTCAGAAAAACTCTCTACGGCAACCCCAGAATGGTATCCATAATATATTCATGCTGTAACACAGAAAAAACTCGAGAAAATGACATCTGAGCATACATAAGAATTTCAGAAAATATTTCACTTCACTAATAAAGACCTGGTGGTGCAAAATCTAGTCAAAATAGTTGACCAAACTATCTGCAGTAGCTCAATAACTTGATGACTCTTTTCTTCCGCTCTTCGTCTCAAAGCCTAAAGCAGTTCAATAAACAACCAGTCACCCTGGCAACGGCACTAATTGTGCTCAAGTTTTCTCTCAGTATCAGAACAGGACCATTAGACCCTATGAGTCTACATCGCCCCGTGAAAACTGATGATGGAAACCATTCTTGAATTGTGTGATGTAGGGAGAAGAAAAAAAACACGCACAACTTACGGAAGTTACGTCGCCCACACGGGATGGTGACGCCATACTTGGAAAACGCCTTTCATTTGTTGCATTTCATGAGGCTATCTATATATTTTTACAATCCTTGATGCTTCGGCGATTCGTATAAATAAAATCTGATGATGGAAACCGTTCTTGAACTTGTATGTTGTCTAGTCAGGAGAAAACAAAAACACACCACAAGACGACCGCAGCCGCCATTTTTGGAGTTTCCCCACTGAATTGTCACATGACATGACGTAATTTGGAGATTCCCAATGTAATAAACTCTAAATCGAGGCTGAAAAGAATGTAGCCAGTGATTCATATATCACGGGAGCGTTCATTGGTCAATTTTCGCTACCGAGGCCGAAACAACCAATCACAGGTGTGTCAAGAAGCTGCTGACAGCGGCTTTCCGCCGCAAGTTAAAGAAACGTGAGCCGCTCACAGCGGCTTGCCATAGGCAATGAGTTAAGAGCATCAACTTTGTGAAAATGCCCTAATCAAACATGTAAACTTATCTTGTTAATAAGCATAAATGCAATGAAAACTAATGATCATGAATTGGACAAGGTATGTGGGCTTAGTCATCAGATTATGTATGTGAAACAGGGAAGGATTCATACTTGAACAGTAATAATATACCGTACATCTGCACAATGAAGAACATGAGGGTGAGACTCACAAAACCCCCACCTTCCCCCGGAGCAATTGAGAAATATGCTGAAAATGTGCAACATATTCTTTTTACAGCAGATTTAACAGCTACATTCAAGCAAATATTACAAAAGGAGCATAACTCTGTAAAATAAAGGCCGAGGTGAATAATTTTTTGTAGGCTTCTACAATACAAGTAGATAAATAATTTGGTAGCTGTACTGAACAGAGTTCTTCAGATATAACTGGTTAACACATTCAAGCATATTCAAGATTATTACACCCGAAAAGGGGCATAACTCCATAAACTAAAAGCAGAGACGATGAATTTTTCCAAAATTTAGTAGATGTACCGAACACGGATCTGCAGATATAACTTGTACACTCAACTACATATCACAAAATCAGAGATCATTAGATCCGAAAAGGGGCATAACTCCATAAGATATGGGCCGAGATGACTAATATTTTTGTAGACATTTAGAATACAAATAGATAACTAGAGCCTTAGGCACTGAAAAGGGGCTATTTAAATGTAAAATAGGCTGTTGGAATAATTCCACTAACTCTTTGATTAGCCATACTTGTAGTCTCACACATTCCTCTTAACAAGGATCTCTAGTGCATCAGTGTAATTGTACACTATATATATTTAAACAAAAATTGTGACCGCTGGGACAGACATTTATTATGAAACCAACCTGACGAAATGATAAAATAATGTCTTCACTGCATGTTACCAATATTTGTAAAAATTTTCACTTTTTTCAGATAATAGAAAGCATATCCTTCCGCAGTAAATAACAATACGAAGCTGCGCATCTGAAAATCCCTCGGCTCTGGGTACATTCATAATGTATTCAATTTGAACCAAGATGTCAGGAACACCAAGCAGTCAACTCACAAATATACAGATTATCAAAAAATTTACAATTAGGAAGGACCCCCAAGGTTTCCGTCCAATCAGAGAAACTGGTATTCATTACATAAGTTTCTTGATGCATCAATGATGTATACCAAATTTTACATCGAGCATTTGATCGGTATCAGAGATAAGTCTCTTGATGCATCGATGATGTATACCAAATTTTACATCGAGCACTTAACGGTATCAGAGAACGAGATCATTAATGATTTTGCATAAATTAAAGATGGCCGCCCATCCTTCTCCCCATTCAGAGGAACTGATGTGGTTATTCATTGCAAGTCTCTTGATACATCGATGCTGTATACCGAGTTTGGTATAGAACACTTAAAAGATATCAGAGATATATATCATTAAAGTTTTTGCAAAAATTAAGGATGGCCGCCAAGGTTTTCGGTCAATCAGGTCCCGATTTAAAGTATCTGTATACATCGATGATGTATACCAACTTTCATATAAAACAATTGAATGGTAACAGAGTTCCCAACCTCCAGGATTTCCAGCTAATCAGAAAAGCCGGTTTGGTAATTCATTGAAAGTTGCTTGATATATCGATGATGTATACCAACTTTCGTATTGAGCAGTTGAATGGTTTCCGAGATATGGATCATTATCCATTCTGCTTAAAATTAAAGATGGCCGCCAAGGTTTCCACCCAATCAGGTCCCAATTCAATAGGCTTCTGGTCCTTGACTAGGTAAATTAGCATACCAAATTTGAAATTCTTCAGTGGAACCGTTTTCCGGCTATCTCTCTCACGTACTGACGTAAAAACGGACGTGCAAGACGACAATACCCCATGGCCAAAATTGGCAGAGGGGTAAAAATGAGTATTGAGATACAATGTAAAATCCTCATGGTTAGATGGACTGGAGCTATGCTGGGATGCATCCTCTCATGACATCATATTATATACATGTATCTGCCAGTACACCCCTAGTATATTACCGTTCTATTTGGTTATCTCCCCTGTCACCTTACACTTTCAAACACAGCGTGTCTGCGATATGCAGAGCTCTTTCTGTAGATCAGGGGGAAATGCTTGCAACATTCCATGAATATTTCAGAAGCAGAATGGAAAGAAAACATTTCTGAATACAGGAAAATTATTACGTAATGATTTGACCACCACAGGATTTGAGAAACTTACCATACATGAATTGCAGGCAAGCACCTAAAAGGTACGTGGACCCCTCAGCCTGTTTTTTTAGTCAAGTACGTAGGATCAGGGCTGCATCTAGAGCCAATTTAGTTTCGAATAATATATGGGCGCCCAAAACTCAAATGAAACAATAAACGAAAGTGTTGTTGTTGTTCAATTTGAAAGGATTTCTGAAGGAAATACTTCTAGAAAAAGCTTCTGGGAGCCTCAATATCGATCCGATTGCATAGCTGGGTATTGAATTTCATGTTAATAAACCTCTGTTTTGTGATTGCTCACAGGCTCTTTGCGCCGAAATTCACTTAAAAAAATTGGACCCTCAATAATGAATTACAAAAAGGAAGTGGGAGTTTGGGATCGGAACCTGCAAAAAATCCCTGGATATCATAAAACAGACTTCGGTTTCACGTGAGTGGTGTGCTGTGATTACAGCATGCCAGAAAGTGTAGCTCTATCAGTGGCAACTTATGCGTTGCACAAGTGTGATAACAAGTAAACACACTGATTGACACAGGCCCACCCTTATCATTATTGGGGGGGAGGGGGCATAAGCTCCAGGTATGCAAACTGGTTCAAAATTGCCCAGAGTCAGGCTAAAAATGGGCTCTCCTAATCATTCATTTTAAGTAATTTCCAAGGTACAGTAACATGTTCGGTGACAAAAATTAAAGCAGTATGTTGTACCAGTTAAATGTGTGGACACAAATATGGTTAATGCAAAAGTTGTAGGATAAATCATATGATGTAGAATAGAATGATTTAATAGCAAAATTAAAGAAAAATGTTGTCCTTCATTCAATGAGAATCTTGAATGGACCAGGCTTTCTTGTATCAGTGAACCTTCAAAATTCACACTGAAACATGCAACCAAGGGTTCCCGATGGGCATAGATAACAGTGCAAAAGCTAAACCATCAATAAATAATAATAATAAAAAAATTTAAGAATCATGAAATCATCACAGCCATCTGAAAATCTAACCATTTCATCAGTCAACATTCAGCAAGCTCTCACCAAAGTTTCGTCAGGCCCGACTTGATAGATCTGCAGATATTCAGCGGACAAGAACATGTTGATGGGCATAGATAACAGTGCAAAAGCCGAGCCATCAATAAATAATAAAATAAAAAAAAATAAAAATCATGAAATCATCATAGCCATCTAAAAATCTAATCATTTCATCAGTCAACATTCAGGAAGCTCTCACCAAAGTTTGGTCAGGCCCGATTTCATAGATCTGCAGATATTCAGCGGACAAGAACATGTTGACGGACGGACGCTAGGACGGACGTCCGGACGGACGGACGGACGGACATGGCAACGACAAAAAGATAATGATAAAAAAAGATGATGCAGAGGGTCTTGAGGGGTAAGTTTAAATGGTGAAAATTCCAAACTGTAACTCAACACACATATTTCATGAAAATGTAAATGAATACAGGCAAAGTGAAATATCCCATTGGTTTCTACAATGAATTACACTTATACTGGTATCATTTAATACTAAATTACTGCCCAAACATGCTTTCTAATGAGAATGAGTTAGTCCCACAAAATCACTCAACATGCGCCTACCAAAATCTGTGGTTTAGCAGACGACATATTTTGACTGGAAAATGAACACTGGAAAATGAACGAAAACACGCATAAAATTAGATAAATGGAAATGTAACTTAAACATATCAGATCTGCAACTATACGCGAACATTAAAGACACAGAAACCTGGACATTCTAACGAAGGAAGTTTCAGACCTCTTTCTTGTCGTGTAAGAACTATATCTGTTGCTGTGTTAGCAAGACACAGAGCCGGTGCTCAATTTTATTTCTGACGATAAGACCGGACCATTAGTCCCTACGGGTGTACATCGCCCCGTAATAAAGTTTCATCATAATTTGTTAGCTGTATCAAACAGTTAATTAGATATAACTGGTAACATTCAAGCATGTATCGCAAAATCAGATACTATTGCACCTGAAAGGGGTGTAACTCCGTAAAGTAATGGCTGAGATGACTAATTTTCTGTTGACTTCTAGAATACAACTATATAAATAAGTTTCCAAAATGTAGTAGCTGTATCAAACACAGTTATGCAGATATAGTTGATTATATTCGAGCACATATCACAAAATAAGAAATTGATACATCTGTAAAGGGGCATAACTCTGTAAAATATGGACTAAGTGGAGCCATTATCGATAGACGTCTGAATAATACCTAGATAAATAAGTTCCCAAAATATGGTCACTGTATCTCGAACAGTTTTGCCTAAAATGCGCTAACGGACGGATGGACGTACATGGCGACAGCAAAAAAAAACCCCACCAAATCAATACTGTTATATTCACATATTATCTAGATATAATCTACGAATGACAATTTACCTGTAAAATACGAGAAATAAATGACAATTTACCTGTGAAATAAGAGAAATAATTGGGTATTTACATGCTGTTCTGGCACTACCATGATCTAAAGTTTTCAGTCGAGACAAATTTCTTGGCATTGCTTCGTGACCTATGATCCAATTTTCAACAAAAACCATCATCTCAGGGACTCAAAATCACTTACCATAATCAGTTTTCAAGAATTTTTCAAGCAAGGTCAAATTTCAAGGTTTTCCAGGGATGTTGACTTTTTAAAACCAAATTCAAGCACTTTCCAGGAAAATAAAGCATCCGTGCGAGCCCTTGCCAATTCAACCTGCAGGCCGTAGTTTTGCTCCCAAAATAACGATAATACTGTATTGTTCACTGATTAAAATGATCATTGCCCCAAGACCACCAGTAGATATGGTTGGTGTCTCGTTTTTTTTTTTGCAGGATTCTTGCAGATTCTAAGAACTGTTCTATCTAACTGTTCCTTGAAATACATCCAACAATTATTAAATATTATTCAAAAATTGTATCTCAGAGCTACATGCTGTGGAAAGATATATCGGTGATTTGCAGTCGATATCCATTTGCACAGTTAGACGGTTTACCGTGCCAAGTGACCTTGGATCAACTTCGCTATGTGACAGCACTAAATGGAGAGGCACGAAGCGAAACATAACGAATGCCTTGTAGAGATTGGTATATGGTAGACAAAGTGGTATGATTCTATGATTTGTTTGGGATATTAAATGTATGTTAAATAATACCCCAAATAAATCACAGAATGCATTTCTGAAAATATACTGTCATTTTGTATGATGCCATTTCATCTGGTTGCCATTTGTCCTGTAGCCATCATTTACCAAGCTCTACCACTTCTCCATTTAGTGTTGTAGTGAGGTTGACCCAATTCAGCTGTCATTCAGTGAAGAAATATGGTGACCGTCTAACCATGTGAATGGATATCAACTATGAATCACCCATATATCCTTCCACAGCATATTATTCTAAGACGAGAGATCCTGAAGGATCTTGGCGCCCACCATTGTCCGATAATTGTAAGCTAATGACAAGAGGATTTTTTTGTCCATTCTTACTAAGAACAAACGAATGATTTGTAATTTTGTTTGCATAATTTCGAATTTGAGCGAAAAAAGATCGAAAAAGGGACACTGGAAAACACCAAGATATTATCTTTCTAAGTTTCAGGAGTTTCAAGATTTCTAGAAACTGTACTTGATGTCGGTTGTTATAGTACAAGTGAAATGGGCAAAGTTAGCCTGAAAGTGAATGCCCAGAGGATCTTTCATCTTTGTTTTGTAATATTTTTTTTTGCTTTTTACACGTGTCATCATTGGGTACTGGAAGCGAAGACAAATCTCTTTGACACTTTCGCATGAGCTATGAAACAAACTTAAGATTTTATAATGAGGAACGAATGCTATTTCTGTTCTGTTTCAGGGCTCGTTTTTCGTCAAATTTAACTAGAATCCAAATGGATTCCCGTAAATTTGTCACACGGGAATCTACGGGAATCCAATTTTATCGTCGTGGAGTACAAGAATGCCAATAATTTGAGTGAGCTAATTTTCTAGTTCAAGTGCTTTCCCATGACATTTGCTATCTATATGTCTCTTTAAGTTTGGTAATAGAAGGCGAGATGCACCCTGACGCCCATAAGTTTCGACATCTTGGGCTATCCTGCCATGACACATCAATTGACACCAATTTGTTGCAGTTCTTTCGACAAATTTTACAAATTGCACGGATCATCTTTGTGCCAGATTCGTTTTTCTCAAATTCAAATGTCTCTTTAATATCTTTGGGCCATAATTCACAGGAATAAATTGAAATCGGCTTTCCTTTCTCAGAAAGTGAGCCCTTTTCCGCGCTCATCGTGCCTGACTTTCAGAATTATTGAAGACGAACAGACAGACTTTATACGTGATCGTTAAAATTTAGAAACAGCATGGAGTCTGGAAAATGTGTGCGGAAATTTCACATGAATTGTAATTACTTCACCGTAAACGCTATAAAAAGCAAATGAATTCATATCTACACAAGGGAAGAGATCTTGTGATTATTTCGATTGATATGAACAGTGACGGCATCAGTAATTTGCAGCGAACTGCCAATATTCTTTCTTAACCGGTACTGCAGTTACGGAAGAATTGTCTCCCTTTAGCGCATTACTGTATGGCAGGCTTAATTCCATTGCCGTATACGCAAATAGTCCGATAATTTGATGGATAGTGCACTTGGAGCGAGTTTTGAACTTCCCGTTTCGATGATCGTCGAAGATAAGTTTGTGTCATTTTCAAGAGGATTAAAAGTATACAATTATTTTTAATTTGACTTGATGTTACGGGAATCCACTTGGATTTGCGTATGGCGAAAAACGAGCCCTGTATTTACTGGGCTAGTTCGATTATTCTCTTTTAAGATACCATGCTTGAAAATAGTAAGATGGTACAAAACTTAATACTGAAGGGATCCAGTCTGTGCAGTAATGTTGAAACTTTGAAAGTGTCTGAATCCTGATTATCTCTCTTCGATCGAAACATGCAGTGGTCTACATTTGTCGAGTTGTAACGTTGTGTCACAAGAATGACGTCGCTTCGTTTAGCCGACCCGTCGGCAGACGAAACGGTGGGGCAGTTCACTTGCAATGGCATGGACTAAAGTAAACTGATTTAAAATTTGAAGGAATACATTTTAATTCGGAATCATTTGAACTCATTGATATAGAAGGTGAATGTATGGATATTCTCTATAGTCAATATATAGAATATGCCACATCGTTTGTTTCGCCTACTCTTGTGATGCAACGTCACAACTCTGAAATACCGTATTAATTTGAAGCGTACCCAAAAAACTTATCTTGCACAACTAGACCCCATGTGGGACCTGTGTACCAAATTTCAGAAAGATCCATAAGTATTTCCTGAGAATTCACGATAACAATGTTTCAAGGGGAAATTCAAGTGGGCCACCTGCTGGCCATATTGGATTTTTGAATCGGACCAAAAAAAGGCATCTTGCGCAACTGGACCACAAGGGGAACCTGTGTACCAAATTTGAGAAAGGTCCATGCACTACTTCTGGAGAAATCACGATAAAGTTTCATTGGAAAATCCAAGATGGCCGCCTGGTGGCCATACTGGAATTTCGAATCGGACCAGAAACGGTATCTTGCACAACTAAACACCAAGGGGAACCAGTTTACCAAATTTGAGAAAGATCCATGTGGTAGTTCCTGAGAAATCGCAATAACAACGTTTCATGGGGAAATCCAATATGGCCCCCTGGCGGCCATATTGGATTTTGGAATCGGACCAGGAAAGGTATCTTGCACAAGTAGACCACAAGAGGAACCTGTGTACCAAATTTGAGAAAGATCCATGCAGCAGTTCTTGAGAAATCACGATAACAAAGGTTCATGGGTAAATCCAAGGTGGCTGCCTGGTGGCCATATTGGATTTTTGAATCGGACCGAAAACGGTATCTTGCACAACTAAACCCCATGGGGAACCTGTATACCAAATTTGAGAAAGATCCATGCAGTACTTCCTGCGAAATCACGATAACAAAGGTTCATGGGGAAATCCAAGATGGCTGCCTGGTGGCCATATTGGATTTTCGAATCGGACCAGAAAAGGTATCTTGCACAACTAGACCCCAAGGGAAACCTGTGCACCAAATTTGAGAAAGATCCATGCAGTAGTTCCTGAGAAATCGCGATAACAAGGTTTCATGGGGAAATCTAAGATGGCCGTCTTGTGGCCATATTGGATATTCGAATCGGACCAGAAAAGGTATCTTGTACAGCTAGAACCCAAGAGGAACCTGTGTACCAAATTTGAGAAAGATCCATGCAGCAGTTCCTGAGAAATCACGATAACAAAGGTTCATGGGGAAATCCAAGATGGCTGCCTGGTGGCCACGTTGGATTTTCGAATCGGACCGAAAAAGGTATCTTGCACAACGAGACCCCATGGGAAACCTGTGTACCAAATTTGAGAAAGATCCATGCAGTACTTCCTGAGAAATCACGATAACAAAGGTTCATGCGGAAATCCAATATGGCTGCCTGGTGGCCATATTGGATTTTCGAAACGGACCAGAAAAGGTATCTTGCACAACTAGACCCCAAGGGGAACCTGTGTACCAAATTTGAGAAAGATCCATGTGGTAGTTCCTGAGAAATCGCGATAACAAGAATTGTTTACGGACGGACGAAGGACAAAAAGCGATTTGAACGGTGGGCTAAAAATGTGTAGAAAAGCTAATCCAAACCAAGTGGCATTGACGTTTTAAAATATATTTAATAACTGTTTGGTCTATTTCAAGAGAAGATGTGTGATCAAAACAACAGTTATATAGAATATGTACAGGGGTAAATGGAGCGTAGCACAAAGCATCCTGGGAGGGGATAACCATATTAGGTGTCAAGTAATTATGCTAATAGATTTGCATTAAATATCTAATTGTTAAATTTACATTCACCTGTTCACACAGAGACTCACCGACAGTAGCTGAAGAACTGGAGCCACTGAAACCAGCACCTGATGCAGTAGCAGAGAAAGTTCTCACTCTGACAGTGTATCCGTATCCTGGTGTAAGTGCCCTTGAGAGAGGTGACACTGATACAGTTCTGAAGCCTGTTGTGGTGATTGTTTCATCCAGTGTTCCTGTCCCTCTAGATGTCTGACCTCTCCCTGACAGCTCCACCGTTATCCCAGTCAGTTTACCAGGAGTCAGCCTCATCCTCACTGTTACACTGGTGGTGGTTATGGCTGTGATGGACACTTTTACAAGAAATGCTGATGACTGACGATCGGACTACCAGATGTACAGGAAGACAGGACGCCGCAGCCCAAAACGATGAGGGGTAAAACCCCAAAACACCACACCCCGTTCACAATATTGGCATTTTTGAAACTTGCAGACCAAAGTCAGAAGATTTTTGAATGAAAACTTGCACGAAAACTAGATGAACATGTAATAACATCGCTGAATAAGCCCCCTTCAAAAAAGTGTATTTGATAAGTGGTAGGTTAATTATCACGGAAGGTCATATATGCCCCCGCCTATGATTGACTGCAGTATGTTCTGGAATAGTGTTCTGACCGAGAGTCATTAAAAGTAAGTTTTATAAAAAAATTATGGCGAAGGCTGGAGGCAGGTATGATGATGGGAAAAAGTTCAACATGAAGTTTGGGTCTTTCACTTGAACCGGTCGCAGTGGTATACATGTATGTGAAAATGTTAAACCATTGAATACTTAATCTGTGGAAACCAGAGTGTTATAGATTTCAAGAGAAAGCGTTGACTGGTTGATGATTTACATGTAATGCACAGAAAGCACATCTTGTATTCCAATCCCCTAGCCTGGGCCCCCTTTATCTCTAAGTGGTTTCTGTCGAAAAGCAATCCCAGATGAGGTCTTATGGTTATAAACCTCTGATACCAATTTCAAGATATGTTTTGATTGGCTGAGGATTTAATGTGCCAAGCCTTGTATCTCAATCCCCTATAGCCTGTACCATCTTTACCTCTGAGTGGACAGAACAAACACTATGCCTCCCTCCCAAATTATGGCAGGGGGCATAAAAGCTGAAATCAGATAAAAAGCCGAAATTTCTCATCACTCTTTATCGTCTCACTGCTTTAATAGTGAGGAAGCAACAAGTTCTGAATTGAAACTTCCTCAGACCACTAAGGAATTGTAAATTCTCGTTTAAATTCACCTCTAAAATTAATTCTCAAGCCTCCATGTCAGGCACCATCTAAACCAAAGGGTGGGTGAATGAGTGAATAGGATATAATGTCAGCTTCTTTTGCCAAATCATGATGGTGCCTAGGCCATCCTTAAAAATATGTGTGTTGGGCGTAACCCAACCCTGTTTCAGAAATCTGGGTAGGGCAGTAGGAAACTGTTTTTTTTTCTTTTATACTATGTTGTTTTTTTCTTTGGGCGAGGATGTCGGCAGTTCTTCATTTATATTGTAACTATCGTAAATAAATCAGTTTTGAATTAATTCTGGAGTTCAGACCTTTTATTTCCTATGATGAAAAAGCAACGATATAACAAACTCGAGAAAACAGTTCAATTTAACTGCATTCATCTAAGAAGTCTTTCAACAACACTTCTGTCCATATGCACTGTGCAGTAATAATGAAAACGCTGCATTTCAAAGACACAAAAGAATTGTTAATAAACATTTCTCTGTTTGGCAACAAAGTTCTCTGCCATGTAAAACAGTTCGACAACAACAATTTCTCCACTTTTTTCGTAATGGGAATTCTTTTTGGAGCAATTGAGTCATACCACCTAGCAGGCAAGGGATGCTGTAGGTGTGTTTTAATATGTTCAATATATTATACTATGACCAGGGGTTATTCTTGACAAAAAAATGTCATCTACCCAATATCCAAATCCAAGTTTTCATCAGATGAGGGGTGTTTCTTTGCTAAGGTGCTACCATTTAATGGTAAATGCAACCCCTATTTCCATCAGATTTTTGTGTTATAAATTTTGCGCAGAGAACAATAAATATGGTTTCACAACTTGCTTGACAACTGTTCAGATACATTCTATAATACGGGAGGCAGTTGTGAAAGTTAATTACTAAAAAAGATTAAAATCTAATCATAATGGGCTGTTTTCTTGCATTTTGAGTGTGACATGCTTTTACCATACTACCTTTTGATTGTGTTATTTGCCATCAAACATTCAGTTGAATAAATGTTTAGTGGTGATCACACAAAACTGATACCAAAACTATATTTCTATGTACAATTTAATGTTCAAATCAACTCATTTATTGAAAAAATATGATTCCTTTAATATTTCTGGTTGGACTAACATTGTCTGTCCTCTCTGGCCATGGCATCTTTATGCTGGAAAACTGTTGAACCAGATGGACAAATTACTACCAATTTCATCAAAATGTTGATGATGCTTGTACTTGTAACTGAAGTGAGTCAAACTTGATCTAACTTACTTGGGTTGAAGAAAAAATACATTTTAATGATTTAATATTGTCTGTCCTATGTTCGTCCAATCACAAAGTGGTCTAATTCTCCAAATATTGCATGGTTCAATAATGACAATGTGTTCAATGCCATCTGCCTTTGTCCATTGACATCATTTATGGGTGATACGTTGTTAATGTTAACCTGAGAACTCACAGACTTAAAAATAAGTGTGTCTGTCCTTGTGTTGGACGAACCAAACTTGTGTTACAGGCGACACCTGAAGCTCAGATAAAACAGTGTTCAAGCTGTTGAGAGACAAATTGACTTATCATCTGGCATTCATGAACATGAATTTTGTCATTTGCAAATCATTTACAAACATTACCAATCTTTTTGTCAATAAAAATACAGAATATCGCCAATTTATGTTGGTTGGACTAACAGAAGACAGACATGTTGGACTAACATAAGACAGACATGTTGGACTAACATAAGACAGACATGTTGGACTAACATAAGACAGACATCTTGGACTAACATAAGACAACTTTTGTTGAACCAAGGGAATAGATGGATTTCCTGTATCATTCTCAGTGGCAAATCTCATTTAACAACTTTATATGAATTATTATCTAGCTGAAAATATTCTGAGGCATTCATATTGGATGCAATACCCATTATAACGCTGTCCGTCTTCTGTTTGTCCGACAATGTCTGTCTTATGTTAGTCCAACATGTCTGTCTTCTCTTAGTTCAACACTATTTGGCAGATTAAACGTTTGTGAGTAACAATTACAGACTTGAACACAGTTTTCTTAAGTATTTACTTATTTTTCCACATCTAGCTACCTTTTAGAATCAATTCATGCTGGAATAGAGGGAATTAGACATTTTATGGCCACTTTCCTGTCTCCGTTTGTCCGACACATTATTTTATGCTGGACATAATTATGATTTAAAGGAGCATTCATAGTTAAATGATATATTTATTTCTAAGACCTGAGAAACTTTTGGGCTAAGAAAGCAATGACCAAAAATCGACCATAGAGGTCCATGGCCCCCGCAGCAGCGGCGCCAGTTATGGTGGATCCACCATAACTGGTGCTGCTAGCGGGGGTCATGGACCTATACGGTCGATTTGTTTTGGTCGATGATATCTCATATCATTGATGAAGAGTACGATTTGAAAATGGAGATATCCAACTGCTTATAATCCAATATGGCTGACGGCGGCCATATTAGATTACGCACATTGCTGAAAAACAATCCCAACCGTCCTCTCACCAATGTCAAGGCATACCCCAAGTTTGAAGTTGATCGGTTAAATCATTCACGAGTTATTGTCCGGACAAGAAAATCTAAGATCGAACTGCTTATAATCCAAAATGGCTGACGGCGGCCATATTTGATTACGCATATTGCTGAAAAACAATCCCAACCGTCCTCTCACCAATGTCAAGGCACACCCCAAGTTTGAAGTTGATCGGTTAAATCGTTCACGAGTTATTGTCCGGACAAGAAAATCTAAGATCCAACTGCTTATAATCCAATATGGCTGACGGCGGCCATACTAGATTACGCACATTGCTGAAAAACAATCCCAACCGTCCTCTCACCAATGT
>JAVTVY010053781.1:0-26474 GCA_036873755.1 Hanleya hanleyi
CCGTGACGAATCAGATGAAAGCTGTAAACCTACAGACCAATTGTTTCACACTAACTTCGGCTTTTGTTTTCAAGCCGATAAATAAATCTAGTATCTGGTATTTTTATATTTCCTACAAACACTAACTTTGTGTACATTTTTGGAACATCATCCTGTTTTTGTCTTTGCCGCTAGGTGAAATCAGGACTTCTTGTAACAGTTTTAAGAAGAAGTAAAAGATGCATAACGGTAAAGACATTTCTATCGTTAACTATTTTGAACATGGCATCTTAATCAGTGATACTATGGATTGTATTATTGATATTATTGGTTTTATTGGTTATCGGATTATCATCATATGATTATAACATAAATGAACGGTCAAGACAATTTAAAGGCATACGGACGTATACCAGGTACATTGAATACAACCGGGAATCTGTTGATCAACGGTCTCTTGTACACGCTCGAATGAAAAACATCCGCTGCTAACTAATCACGTGATTTTTGCCACAGGGCACCCTCTTTTGAATATGTCTTCAAAACTAATAGATCGTACCGCTAATGATAAAGACAAAATTTCTGGGACAGGGTAAAAACTAAATAAAAAACCTTCATATATTTTCGGTTTTAAGGTAAATATTACACGTTTATGTTTATTTATAAGATAAATTTTGTTTATACTGTAAGCCAAAATTCTTGCTGGCATACACTATTTTGTCAAATGAAAGAATTTGTCTTGTAATTGGGATACCCTAACAAAACGTAGTAAAGTACCAGTTTCGGTTCATACTCCATGTAAGAATCACGAGACAATGCATACAATAGCCAAGTCTGGAGACAACAATATGTCCAGGCTTGAGCCTTTTCAGCTGCACAAAGACTCAGACAATAGCCTCCTACATGAAGGATCTACCAAAGTTTCCCCCAACATTTCACATTTATTCCATCTCAGAGGGTTCAAAGGCAGCTTTCTATAGTGGGGGAGGAATCTGCACTGCCTCTTTTGATATCAGAGATGACTATAACGACGTTATATTTTATACTGATCGTAGCACAATAGAACAATATTAGATGCTGTGGCAATAAGTGTGTTGTAGATATACATAGTATTATATCATTGTTCTCTTCTTTATTGCTTATTTTATGATGATGTTGCAATATGTATTACTCATGTATTTGCTCGGCCTGTAATAGGTGCATTGCAAATCAATTCAAATACTTAGTGCGCCTTACACCGTCTGTGGGACGTCGTGGCAATGCAGGGAATGGAACAGTTGTGTTAACAACGTTGCATTGTGCCATGGTTTAGCATTCCATAATAACATCACAAGTTCCAACATCCTTGTGGCGCAGTTGTTAAAATTAAAGTCGTAAAGCAAGAAAGTTATAAATTCTAAAATCTGGAAAATTATCTTGGAAAAGACGTAAACTTGCAAAAGTACATGTATCACAGTTGCACTTTAAATGAATGATCATGGTGCCGATTAAGGTAAAGACTGCTGGCGATGTGCACTGAACAGGGTAGTATATTACCTGTATATAATAGGAATATTCATAGTTCATAATATTGTCCATTTTGAATAATAAAACTAATGGTGTATTTTCTTGTTAATAAGATTAATGGGTGAAAATTCATATTGATGGATTTAATTTCGTTTGTTCCGGAAAATACTTGTTATCCACACTGTCTGTTTACATATCGTTATATATGTGTTGAGATTTGATTTGACTGGTTTAGTGCAGATGGCTTGCTATATGAATATAGAGAGATAAATGTATACAAAATAGACTAGTTAGGGCCTACAAAGCCGTTTGACAGTCCTTAGCATTCCACTCCATCAGACCATGGACGGTCAAGATGCACCATCCTTGACCAGACCAGAAACCTCATTGTCAAACCCATTCTTAGTTCGCAATCTATTTATAAATTGACTTTTTGGTATGTACAATAGGAATTCTTTTTCACAATGTTGATACAAGCTACATGTGTGGACAGCTTCTATGAAGTGAGTTCAATCTGGAGTCTTCTCCAGTTCAAATGACATTTCACTGTATCTGTCACTCAGACCAGAGCAAGAGGCTAGCTCAGATATCAACATCTGGCTATCATTTGTGTTGAAGTCTTAATAGTTGTAATGGCAATTTAATCACTTTCTCTGTGGAGAATCTCAGAGGGGAGCCGCCTTATCTGGTTTTTAAATCACCCGTCGGTCCCTTTGATCTCCCGGGTATTTGGAAGATTTTCAGAACAGGGAAAAACGACAGTATGGTGGCAATTGTTTTTAGGATGGATTAGAGGGTCGGGCACATACCCCTGGGGGATGAGCAATCAGAAATCACAAATGCGGCTGCCTCTGAGAAGGGATTTCTTTACCAATGGACAAAACCCAGTGCGAGGCAACACCAACTTTATTTTGTGTTTCATGGGCCCACCGACATTAAAAAAATCGAATAAAAATAGAATTTCTAATTGCCACTTTTATTTTTCCTACGAAAGTTTGAACATAAAGATTTAACCCCCTTTCCCTTCCTGATTGTATGAATTAGGCTATTGTTTTCTATCTGAAACAATGCCGGCAAATAAAAATGCCAAACAACAAAAATAAATACCTTTCGAGATAATTTTTCACTATAAGTCAGCGAATTGTTGTAGTTGTAAAATGCTGCTAAATAGTACTTAGGCAATAACAACATTCATTGTAAATGGGGAACCTTCACTGGCGGTGTGATCTATCACTCTGTCATGGTACCCATATTCTGACAGTGATGCGGCATGTCAAAGCTTGGAAATGGTGGGTGTTTCAACAACTCAGCCAATACAGCATGGTTTTAACAAGCGTCTAGTCCGTCATTAAGTTACTGTTGAAGCATGAGGCTGTTGCAACACATGCAAAATTCGCTAGATTGATCAGGAAGACAACCACAGCCACAACAATGATGATGACAATGTTAAAGTTGCATCATCAGTTGCATATGTGGTATCAACTTAGAAAGCCTAGCTATATTTCATGTTATATCATAATATACAGTGAATACTCATTGAAAAAATAGATTCAGTCAACTGGGATAGGCTTCTAGACAGTCACCAATTGCACATGTATTATGAATTTGGAAAGCCTATCTTCACTCATTTAAAAATTTTTGTTAATGCTAAATTTGACCTTGATAAAACAGGTGAAGGTCAGTCATTTTCATTAGGCTTCTGATCCGTCACCAGCTGCATATGTGGTATGACACTAAAGATGGACAGACAGAGAGACAGACGGATAGACCGATGACGCGGACAATTCAGTTCCTTTTGGGGCTTCATTACATATCTTCAAAGTCTAAATATTCTGTCAAAATGCACTAGAACACACCATTTTACTTAAATTAGATGTACATGCAAACATTTCCCAGGTGGGACATGCCATAAAGCAAGGATGTAGAAGTTCCACTTCAAAAATCTTTCTACTTTTTCAGTCGAAAAAATAGTAACAGTTTTAACTATGCTGTCAAAATGCAATGGTATGTGCCATTTCACATCTCGAGTTTCAAATAAATGCTGGGAACCTCCACATCAAACAAAGAAATTAAGCATTAACCGAGTGATAATTTGTAATTTTATTCATTGAAAATTAGCCAGAATGCATCTTCAGACATCTGGAAGCCCAAGGCTTCACAGCCACTGAAGACTAAATAAATGTAGTTGGAATAGCCATACCAATGAACGAGATCAAATTACTGTATCAGTAGTGTAGAAAGAAGTAGCACTGATTCTGGAAAGGAAGTGTTTACTTTGATGACACAAGCAGTCTACTAGTCCACCTATGTAAAGTGCATTATGCAATAAGTCAACCATTGCATTAAATGGTCAACATACATGCATACAATATGATGGCCTGCAATGGAAATCTCAGTGTTACAGTATGTCTTTTTGATCAAAAAGCCCTGAATACAAGTTCACTTGAATCCTTGCAATTCTCCATACAGTATCACACCATACTGATGGCAACATATTTTCTCTGAATGCATTTTAGTTATATGTGTAAGCAGGGGCTGATGTAGCCTAATTTAGATATATTTGCTGTCAATACCCCATTGCCAAATGTATATGCCAGCGCTAATAAACCATAATGTTAATCAAATTAAGAATTGTAAAAAAGAATGTATATGAGATATATATTAAGCATTATGTTGTTGGGCTGCAAATCCGTATGGGATGTGGCCCTTCAAATTCAATTTCAAAAACCTTTCCGTCCTTTGAAATCCTTTGTCTGTCTGACAATAAACTTCATGAAATACCAATAAATTGTGCTATATAAGTTTACTGTCTATAGTGCCACCCAATGATGAACAATATCGCGAAACTACATGATGAAGACAAATCCTCAGATGTGGCCTGGGAATGTAGATATTGGACTCAAGTCATGAGAATTTCACGTATTACAAAAAAATGGCCATTTGGCTTACAAGGGATGTGAAATATAACAGTGGCGATGTTATATTCATGTTCAGCAAACTCGAATTACTTTTCCCTGATTGAAAGAAGTAAATTTCCATTTTTGCGAAAAAAATCTTATTTTGAGATGCAAAAACGCGCCTCCATGATTTCGCCAACACTACCAAAATCTTGTCAGTTCTTTGCCTATCTTGCAAGATCATTTTACCCAAATTTCATGGAAATCCAAAACGATGTTAAGAAGATATGATGTTACACATGTTTACCTGAATATCATGTCTATAGCGCCACCTAGTAACGACCAAACACCACGAAAACAAGCAGGTGAAATCTAAAGCCCTAGGGAGACGGCACATAAATAATAGCTCAATGGAAAAAAAACTAGTTACGGAGGTTTTGATGTTAAGTCAGATAATTGAGATTTTTCATTTAAATATCAATTTGGTTCGCACCAAAAGAAAATTATCATGTCGGCAATCCTACATTTATGCTTGGCAACATAGAATAGGAAATTTTTTAAATATTTCTCCAAACGACTGGTAAAATTTTATTTCACAAAAAAACTTCTTTTTTTTGAAACGCGAAAAAAACCGTGCCTTTATAATTATGCCGGCTACACCAAAACCTTTTCAGCACATTACATATCCTTCGAGACCATTGTAATAAAATTTCAGAGAAATCAAACAAGTCATTCAGACGAAATCGTCAGACAAAGGTTTACCTATGCTCTGACTACAACGCCACCTAACCCTAACCCTAACTTTATTTTGTGTTTCATGGGCCCACCGACATTAAAAAAATCGAATAAAAATAGAATTTCTAATTGCCACTTTTATTTTTCCTACGAAAGTTTGAACATAAAGATTTAACCCCCTTTCCCTTCCTGATTGTATGAATTAGGCTATTGTTTTCTATCTGAAACAATGCCGGCAAATAAAAATGCCAAACAACAAAAATAAATACCTTTCGAGATAATTTTTCACTATAAGTCAGCGAATTGTTGTAGTTGTAAAATGCTGCTAAATAGTACTTAGGCAATAACAACATTCATTGTAAATGGGGAACCTTCACTGGCGGTGTGATCTATCACTCTGTCATGGTACCCATATTCTGACAGTGATGCGTCATGTCAAAGCTTGGAAATGGTGGGTGTTTCAACAACTCAGCCAATACAGCATGGTTTTAACAAGCGTCTAGTCCGTCATTAAGTTACTGTTGAAGCATGAGGCTGTTGCAACACATGCAAAATTCGCTAGATTGATCAGGAAGACAACCACAGCCACAACAATGATGATGACAATGTTAAAGTTGCATCATCAGTTGCATATGTGGTATCAACTTAGAAAGCCTAGCTATATTTCATGTTATATCATAATATACAGTGAATACTCATTGAAAAAATAGATTCAGTCAACTGGGATAGGCTTCTAGACAGTCACCAATTGCACATGTATTATGAATTTGGAAAGCCTATCTTCACTCATTTAAAATTTTTTGTTAATGCTAAATTTGACCTTGATAAAACAGGTGAAGGTCAGTCATTTTCATTAGGCTTCTGATCCGTCACCAGCTGCATATGTGGTATGACACTAAAGATGGACAGACAGAGAGACAGACGGATAGACCGTCTTTCTCATGAAAACATAAGAGCATCCACTTTGTGGAAATGCTCTAATCATCAAAATTGTAATCTGATCAGGCCGATATTTTGTCTGATAAAGAAAGCAGACGACATAGTTTTGATGTAAAAATGTAATCTATTTCTTTTGAATGCTCAAGATATTACCAAAATATCAACATAAAAGAGAAAAAATTCAGGTTAGCTATCGTATCCATTAGTTTTTAGTTCAGCATATTTTCGAGTTCAAATTCATTCGTAAGATTTTTGAATTTTGTCCAAAAAGTAGGAGTATATATCGTTTATCAGTCCACAATTTAAGTCAACTTGAATCTAATGTCTATTGAAAGAATTTGGGATCCTTTTACTCTTAGACGTCAAATTATAAATCTAAACTATTTGAGCAAATAAGTATGGAAAAGCTTCTTTCTAATGTAAAGGTATCCTGAACTGGTTTGCCAAGTTTTTATCTGCATGCTTTTCACCTAGCCATACCAGCCAGCGGCCCCCTCCTTGGCCCACTCGAATTGTGGAAGTTCACAATTTCCCATATTTAGTCTTCATATTGGCCAGGGGTTATGGGGGGTTGTGCTCCTATCTCTGAAACGACAAGAACTTGAGAGCTGACACTCCATGACTTTGTAGTTTATCATATTCGGGTCATTTTGAACCTGTTTGCGTAACACCCCAAGCAGATGATCATGGGTAGATTCAATACCATGTGGTGTACCAGAAAAGTGATGCTTTTGTCATTTTTCTTTAAATTTTGGCTTTTCTGCGAGGAAAAGCGGACAAAAGCTATTTCATTTCACATCAGATCATTATTTACTAATTTATCATGCATATGGGAAATTGCACCAAATGACATTAAAAACGTTGTCAAACTATGATCTTTTGGATGCTGTTTTTTTCAAGTAGTACTTTAATATAAGACAGTAAAAAAGTGTGCTTCACCGTCAATTTTTTTGCGTGTAGAAGGTAACAAAATCCCTTACAGAAAGAATTTGTGTGCAGGCGGTGAAGAACCAGAATAACGTTAAAAGCCAAAGGGCTTCAATATACGCCCGTACATTTGGAATTACACTGGTCCAAATTTCAAGGTTGTTCAATGACCTCGGTCCCAATTGATAGTTAGCAATACAGAGAATGTAACACTTATGTCATCTTATATTCAATTATATACTAAAAGGTAACTAGGTGACCATGAAACGGGAGCCGAGAAACAGGAGAGAAAAATTCACAGGACAAATGCCATATACATGTAGAGGAGACAACTCTGAATAGTCCAACCTAACAATAAAGTCAGTTACACTCGATTCAGCTTTGGGGTAATATGACCTTGACCTTTGACCTATTGACTTCAAAATGAATAGGGTTCCTCTTTGCCCCATGAGTGAGGTATACCCAAATTTTTGAAACCAATCCATACCCTGGAACTGGAGACATCGCACGGAAAACAAATGTTAATGGATGGATCGACAGATAGAACTCACCATGTCATTCTACAATCTCGTCTTCAACTGGCAAATGTGACTTTCAACGATTTCCTGATTTTGGGGTCACAGTGACATTTTGTACATGATACATCGTCTTCCCTGTACACTTTTTTTTTAACAATTTCATTTGGGGGTCACAGTGACCTGACCTACATTTTGGTATGTGACACATGCCCCCCTAATGATGTATCTACTGACACATTACACCTTAATTCTCTCAACTCTCTCTGCCGACACAAATTTTTTCATTTTTAATGATTTCCTGCTTTTGGGATCAGTGACCTTGACCGTGACCTAAATTTTGGTATGTGACATCTTTTCATCACAGGACTCTGATCTCTACCTACATTTGGTATGCAACACATCGTCCCCCTCTGGGGTATCCACTCGCCAAAAATTGCAACTGTAGATAGAAACCTGCTGATGATTTCCTGATTTTTTAGCCAGTGACCTTTGACCTCAATCTCAATTTTGGTACATGAAACATCGTCTCCACCTAGCGTATCCACATCCCAAAATTGCAACTGTTTATAGGAAAATGTCACAGATATAGACCGGACACGAAAGATTCAATGATTTCCTGCTTTTCAGGCCAGTGACCTTTGGCCTCGATCTCCATTTTTGTATGTGAAGCAGTCTCCCCTTAGGGTATCCGTTCACAAAAATTGGAACTCCAGATATAATTACAAGATACTGACCGGACATGAACGGATGGACAGATTGTTGGACGAATGCTACGAGACGGATGGATGGATAGACAGACGGAATCTGCCATCAAACAATACATCCGCCTTTTATATAAAAAACCAATTCATTCAATTTTCTCCATTCCATACAGTTGAAGCATGAACAACAAAACTAAACAGAAGTCCGAGACTTTAGTGCATACAAGTGCACAGTATGTCACCATTGTCTGCAGTATGTATAGTTGTGGACCATGACTCTTTGTTCAAATTTGATCGAGGAATCAGGGGTAGCCTGCATTAAGTTTGTTGGACTACTTTGAAAATTATTGTAGCACCTTTCAAAATTATTTTCTTTTGTATGCAGAAGTATATCCACCCTCCTAGGTCTCTCTCCGAGCACACTCTAATGGCCATACCACTCTTTCAACTGGTGCTTCAGACAACACTGCAAATACTCCTTAATTTTGGTAGGGTTTATCGTCGTGGTATTGTAGTCTATTATTAGACATTGTGAATGTTTCTCGAATATAGGGCTGACGCAAGCTTGTTTACGTACTATTATGTGGGTCAGCGACTTGGAGCTTTCTGGAAGAATATTGTATCTAGGTCAGATGATACGGTAATCCTGTGTATTCTAGAAGCTTCCTAATTGGCAGAATGATCTGGAATGCCTCATAGAGTATAAATAGCGCATTATTCAGTCATTCAGCAGGGAATTCAAAATTAAACATTTATAAACAATGTTGGTATTTATTATCAAATCAAACTTGCTATTGTTATGCCATTATCTTCTTATGGAGATCATATTGCAGACCAAAAGTTCTCACCCTCTGGAGCCTCAGCTATAGGTTACTCTGCTCATGCGCCCGTGACGCACTTCCCACTTTCTTTTTCTTCTGCTGTAGCCTGTAAGCGTGATGCGTGCAAGGCCGAGAAGAGTGCGGGGAGGCTGGGTCGGGCAGTCAAAACAATAGCAGTTTTGATCTGATAATACCAACATTGTTTATAAATGTTTAATATTTATTGCTCAAATCTACACCTGCTATTGTTATGCCCCACTACCAACAGTAAGGTGGAGGGCCTCGGTTTTGTTGAAGTGTGGCAGTGACCGCTGAGATGATCAGAGATATATGGTACCATAAATTGAACCCGTTAGTATCCCTGGACGTAGAGCACTGTAGGGGCTAAGAGGCAATTTCTAGTAAGACGGTAAGAAGGGGCGGAACCGGGACTTCTGCACCCGAATACTAGTGGACCAACTGATCATAGTTGTGTGGTACGCTAATTGAACCCGTCAGTATCTCTGGGCGTAAAGCACTGTAGGGGGCTAAGAGGCAATTACTAGTAAGACGACAAGAAGGGTATAAGGACCAGGACTTCTGCACCCGAATACTAGAGTACCAACAGATATGCTCCAATCGCCAATTTCTTTTCTATGAAATTCTTGAATGTCCGACACCAAAGTACCTAAACAGAAAATGCATACCCACCTAGTGTCGGGGTCTTGACAGCTGGCTGGCTTGTATTGGCGATCACCGATGTGCCGTAACTCGTAACCATCTTCATGCAGACTGGTCGGCCGGCCTGAGATCGGTGCTGCCCCCCCCCCCCCCCCCCCCCACGCCCCTCTTTCTTGAAGACTAGGTGACTACATGCTGGGCGGCAACGAGTGGCCTTAGCATGGTCAGACCGTTTGTTTGTACTGACAGGTCTCTCAGATAAAAATCTGTAAACGTGGAATTGGCATTCCAAGCACAGGATTGGACAATGTCATCCAGCGATACGTTCTTCCATAAAGGCCATGATGCAGAGGCGAGAAGTGGGGAGAGGGCTAGTTCGTATGTCCATTTAATGGTCTTGCTCAACCAAGAGGCCACCGTATTCTTGGTAATGTCTTGAGTAGCCCTTGGGAGAAGAGAGAGCAGCAGTAGTCGACGAGAACCTCTGATTGGATCGGTGCGGGAGAGGTAGTGACGTATTGCTCGTACTGGACATAATAATTTGTCGTCATCAAGGCCATGGACAAAATCTATTAATGCAGGGATGGAGTACAGACGTTGAGCACAAGGTCCTTGACGTACAGTCTCATTCTTGGCGATGAACTCTGGAACAGGGCGGAAGGATATGCGTGACCAATCTGCCGTCCAAGTCATCGATTTCCTTTACAAGGCATGAAGCTCGGATACTCTAGACGCCAGGGCGAAGGCCGCTAGGAAGGCAGTCTTGTAGGAAACAGATTTAATAGAGGCTGACTGTGATGGTTCAAAGGGTGGGCGAATGAATGCGCTGAGAACCACACCAATGTCCCACTTCGGTAATAGTTGACGGGAACGACGGGACTGTAAATGACAGGCACGTATAAGAGCAGAGATATTGTGATCCAGGCTAATGTCAATGCCCGCAGATAACCGTAGAATCTGGGCCAAAGCTGACCGGTACCCTTCAATAGTGCTGCTTTTAAACTTCTTATCTCGGTGTAGGTGAAGAAGAAAGTCCGCGACTATAGGAAGAGAGGCAGTGTCGGGATCAGAGCCTCGACGTCGACACCACGAGACGAAATATTTCCACTTAGACTGATAGAGCTGTGATGTGTAAAATCTGTTGGATGAAACCATCGTCTCTGCAACATCTGCTGAAAATCTTTGGTCTATGAGCGCACTCTGGATAGTCTGCAGACGTGTAGGTTGAGCCACTGCGGGTTGTGATGGAGTATCCCGTAAGGTTTGCTTAACAGGTTGACCCAAACTGGAAGGCGACGTAGTGGGGCGGTGAGTAGAGGGATCAGAGCCGCAAACCACGGTCAACCGGGCCACCACGGAACAACAAGAAGAATGATGCAGTCGTGTTGAGCAATCGTTTGTAGTACTTCCTGTAGTAAGGCAATAGGTGGGTAGGCATACACAAGAAAGTTGTCTCAGTTGATCGATAGAGCATCGATGGCGTAAGCTCGAGGGTCCAAAACTGGACTGACGAATAGGGAAAGCTGTGCATTGTTCCTCGTCGCAAACAGGTCGATCAGAGGGGTTTCCCATATGCTGGTGATGCGTTGGAAGACCTCTAGATGCAGTTGCCACTCGGTCTGTAGGACAGTGTCGGGACGAGAAAGGCGATCTGCTAGTACATAGAGCCGACCTGGAACATGACGAGCACGAAGCTGGCAGTAATGTTGCAGAGACCAGTCGAAGAGGGTCCAAACCAGACGAAATGCTGGATAGAATCCGGTGGTACCCATCTTGATGATATGAACAATGACGGTTGAATTGTCTGTTGTGATAAGAAGAAAAAGATGACAGCTTTCATTTTCAAGAGGTTGATATGAAGTTTGGCATCCGATGTCGACATCTGTCGGACATCTCTAGGTCGTCTAGATGGGCTCCCCAACCTGTCTCGGACGCATCGGTGTAGAGATGGTGTAGTGGAGCTGGCGGTACAAAGGGTACTCGCCGCATGACATTGTAATGGGACTGCCACCAAATCAGATGTGGATGTAGAGACGTCAATACCGGACCAGGGGGTTGAGGAATGACATCTGAAGATATCCCTGCAGGTGGTATTGCAGAGGCCGAACTTGGAGACGACCATAGTGAGTGAGGTCTTGAGTGGATGTGAGTCGCCCTAAAAGACTCTGCCAAAGCTTGAGGGGCTGTGAAGGTGAAAGCAAAAAACTTAGAACCATCGTCTGAAGCTTGGTCCACCGGTCTTCTAGAGGTCGTGCCAACTGATGGACTGAGTCGAAGACTGCCCCGATGAAGTGACGACATTGCGCTGGTAGCAACTCTGACTTCTGAGGGTGAGGGAAGAAGCCAAGATGTCAAAGGACGGTAAAGTGAACCGGACCCAATGAAAATGTCGTCTGTGCATACCTCGATATGAATACCCATAGATGCAGGAACGCCATGATTGGTGCTGAGATACGGATGAAAAACCATGAGGCGATGTTGACTCCGAAAGGGAGAACCTGCCACTCGAATCGTCGACCGCCGATGGTAAGCGTAGGAAGCGACGAGGATGAATAGGTATGTGAAGATCTGCGTCTAGTAAATCGATGGGGTTTACCAATCCCGAGAGATGTAGATGGCCCGGATCGATGAAACCGACGTCATCATGACACGGAGACAGAGCACCAGAAACTTGTAAGCTCGGACATCTCCGACACGAAGGTAGTAGTATGCCATCTATCCGCAAACGTAAACGCATCCATACTCCAGTGTTGATGTCCGTGAACGGAGGTCGATACTTTATGTAGGAACTACTGTCTGGGTCCCGAGTCGTTGGCAGGTGCACAGATCTAGACAGGTGATAACTTCCGAACCGGAGCAGTAATGATGCGGATGACAAACGACGATCAAGTTTTGAAAAACATCGTCGAGGCTCGGATGAAACCATAGCACATAGTGTAGTAGAGTCTATCGTTCCAAACCACAAGATATGGGAAAGCCGACCGAGTTGAAGAAACGCAGGTCGATGTAAAGTCGGACCCCAAAGTGTCGCTGCGGAATCTGAAACGAAGGACGATCTATAGCGGACGGGTGAATGAGGAAGTATGGTCTTGGAAGGCAGTGGCGTAGTCCAAGAACATGCCTGATAATTCCACAATCTGGACTGACCAATCAAATGATTCATAAAGAGATCACTGGTGTTACATAATAACCCATGAAATCAATGTTGAATGCTGAATCAATATAAAATTGAGGTCACATACTTACCAGTCCGTCACAAAAGTATAAAATGATCCTCCAGTTAATTAGGACAATAAAAATTATGCAGATAATTTTTAATTTTTAATTTCTCAATAAAAGAAATTAATTTAATTTTACAATGCTGTAGACCAAAGAGCTGTTTTGGACGAAGCAATAGTAAAAGAGGGACGGCTAAGATAGTCAAGGGTGAAGTCGAAGTCCGTCGAAGTAAAGTACAAGACTGTGGATGAAGATCAGTAGCAGTCTATAAATGAGTGAAGTCGTAGCCCATAGAGTCGATTGTACTGGACTATGGCTAGACAAAGGACGTCTCAAGGTCGGATGTCCGCTGAGAAGAAGACAGGGCTATAGTTCAGTCTTGATTGAAATGATAGCTCTCGGCGAGAACTAGACCATCGCCTGGGTACTGTGTTCCTAAGGCAATCCAAACCAGTAGCAGACGATTACATAACTTCAGACTTGATCTGTCTTGATCGTAAACAAATCTGTTGAAGTCAATATCACCCCGAATAAAACCTGTGCAGGCATGCTAGGGAAGATCTCACTCATGTCGTCTCGGACGAGAGTCATTCTGATTGTCTTCCTGGGAAAATGAGCCCGCACCAGATCTGTTCATAATTTCTTAGTAAAAAGAAATTAATTTAATACTAAGATTAATTTCAAATATGGGTCTAAGAAATCGTAACTGATTTAAGAACCATTCTGATTTCAATATATGAAAGCCTGAACTTCGAGATTGCATGGTTTACTCTCAGAGACAAGCATATACGATCTAAGTTTCTTAGTAATAGTTCGGGAAGTATTTCTTGGAAAATTGTGTACCAAAAAACGCACAAATTCTCATAAACTCTCGTGACTTATAAACGAATAAAATGATAACATTTATTTATCAAGAGAGCAATTAGGCACATTCAACTGTGTGCAAAGTGCGCAAATTAGGTGAAACCGCGACTTACGTGATGTCGAGTGTGCGTCACGGGCGCATGAGCAGAGTAACCTATAGCTGCGGCTCCAGAGGGTGAGAAATTTTAGTCTGCAATAGAATCTCCATAAGAAGATAATGGCATAACAATAGCAGTTGTAGAGCAATAAATATGTTATTTCTCTCGGTTGAAGCATGAATTAGAGAGAAATTGCTTTCTCTGGTTGGTGTAATGTGTTTATGTAATCAATTGTTTTGTTTAACAATTGGGCTTGACCTCAAGGCGGTGTTTCCCGCCCTGGGATATGTATTAAACTAAGGAGTTGTAATGAAGTTTCCATTCAGCACGACTGACTGGGACCGTGCTGGTAAATTTTTCTCTCCTACGAAACCACAATGGATATTACAACTGTGGCTGATATTTCTACGACTTTGAACTACATTATACAACAGATCAAGAACCTGGAGAATGATTTTGACGGCCAGTTTCGGAACTGAAGCAGAATCTCCAGCTCCATTTCGCCGGGTTTTCAGCAGAAGTTAATATCGGTAGTTGAAAAAGAAAGTCAAACAGTATATTTGAAAAAGAGCTGGAAACAAGTACCAGTTACAGCATATCTCGGCTATAGAGAATGGACTGGATTTATTATACATGTATGCGTTCAAGAACGGAGACGCTTTCCAAGTGCGAGAAAAGCCAAACGAGCCCCTTTTCTCGGAGCATTCAATTCCTTCAACGATCGGTGTTTAAACTTTTCCTGGTGTCCGGAACTCAACCCTGGTTGTGGTCAAATACATGATACATCGGCGCATGCCTTTCCTATGGTGTTCTATTTGGGCCAAGTTTGCGTCGCGTGGCGACTTTTAGAAACTCGCCACTCGCCACGCGCCGTGGACCTCTCCGGCGCGCGGCGACTGGCGACTTTCTGCTATCTCTTAACCTGCAAAAACTCGCCAGTCGCCACCCGCCGTAAAACACGGCGAGTTTCGCTCTATCTTTTAACCTGGAAAAACTCGCCGCGCGCCACTCGCCGGATGAACCACGGCGCACGGCGACTGGCGACTTTTGACTGTAGTGAAACTCGCCACTCGCTACGCGCCGTGGACATCTCCGGCGCGCGGCGACTGGCGACTTTCTGCTATCTCTTAACCTGCAAAAACTCGCCAGTCGCCACGCGCCGTAAAACACGGCGAGTTTCGCTCTATCTCTTAACCTGGAAAAACTCGCCGCGCGCCACTCGCCGGACAAACCACGGCGCGCGGCGACTGGCGACTTTTGACTTCTGGAATTCTCAGGACTTTTTCTCAAGTGCGCATGCCCGAGGAGCATCAATTATGCAGTTGCAATATCATAAATCACAGTCGCGATCTCATAGAATTTGAGGAAGTAAAAAAAATATGGAAACTGTTGAAAGAAATACGTCTTTTCATCTTTAAAAATAGGGTCTTGATAGTTTGTAGGGTTTGTGATACAGGAAATATCAACCCAACAAAGAGCCGCTCTATGGATTAAAACAGCAATAAAGGATATCTTATACAAATATATCGCTCGTTTTTCACATAAAACTTACGAAGAGAGAAATTCAATCATCCAGAGAAAATGTTAGCATTTTTTCTTACTTTTTTAATCAATATGACGATGACGCTCTATTCGCTTTCTTAATATTTCATACAGCATATTAGTTGACGTTGCTTTTATCTTATAAAACAAAATTCCCGCGTCGAGTGCTTTATTGTATCTTAAATAAGGAACAATTTCAAAGCGATTCATCCTGAATTGAAAACGATATGCTGTTTTATAAATATATATAGGCACTTATATAAAACGAATGAAAAAAACGATTGAAAATGTTGTCTTGGTGTTAAATTTTTAAAATATACCAGCAGATAATAACGAGAGTATGCAAGTTCTGCACAGAAACGGATAACGAGTATTTTAATAAAAAAATATCTGCACATTTGACAAAATTAGATTGCCCTATATGCGTATTGCATTAAAAACAACTATATTAATTATTACAGATAGCTTACATCTTCAAAATTAGTCACATAGCATCAGATGGCGCCGGAGAGGTGACGGCGCGTGGCGAGTCGCGAGTTTCTAAAAGTCGCCACGCGACGCAAACTTGGCCCAAATAGAACTAAACAGAATACAGTAGCACTTGCAGGAAAAGAGACAAGAATCTCAGAGATAAGTATTGCTTTGTTTTGTTGTATATAATTGAGCAATTGAGCATTATATACACGACTTTTTGAAAGACCGGGGTTTTCGGATCAGGTTCTGACGAACGCTTAATGTGAATATGAGCATGGCTAAGCAAACATTATTGCGAAAGGAGTATTAGAATGTAGTTTAATGGAAAAGAATAAGAACATGTAAGTTTCACATTATACGGGATCTTTAAAGGGCAGGGTGATCAAGTGTTATCGGTATATGAGTTTCCCCCAAGACAAACAGCTAACAGGTGAGCTGAGCATTTGCATTGTTTCAAACATATTGTCTTTAACATGTTAAATCAATAGAAGTAACAAAACCTCTGGGCTTGGTTTTGTCTTCATTGTCAGTAGTAGGGTGGCAATAAACTGAGCCTTATTTCACCCGGATGTAACTATGACGTCACTTCCGGTTGGGATGAATGGGGCGTGACCTTTGGACATGTCCAGACTTGTCTGGGGTTTTTCCATGCCGCCATGTTGTACCAAAATTTTGTGTACAAGATGGCGGCATGAGAAAAACGTATAAAAGGAGGCGATTTTTAGTGGTTTGGTGTATTCATTGCACTACCCTACGGAGCTCTCTGACCTACCTGCCTGCCTGCCCAGCCTACCTGCCTGCCGGCCTGCCTACCCGATCACTGCCTGTGTGTAGTAATCTGCCGGACCAGTATCATTGACCAGTATCACTGAGTAACACCAATCAACGCCTTACACGTATGTAATATAAATTATTTTTTAATAATATCTATGCTAGGAAATCCCCCCTCCCCCCCCCTCTCGGAATTTTTCTTTCAGCTTAGGTCTTTAGGAGAACGTGTCACAGTGAAAAAAGACATCACAGTTATTTCCCTATATTATGGAAACTTTTAGCGGCCAATTTTAGTATCTATAGGTAGGCATTTATATATTGGCAGAATTTTCTCGTGTAACTCAAACATCCTCCACATGGATCAGCTGTTTTTATGTCAACAAACACCTCTATTTTTAGTTTCATTCGCGCGATTGCATGACGTCCACTGCCGGTTTTGGACCATTTATAAATGCAAATTTCACGTATTTTCTCAAGCAGCTCATGAAATATAAAGCTCGAGTAATTCTCCACATATGCAGTCAGTCCGGGATATTTTCCCAGCAACTTGACAAGGAACACGGAATGGGACACCGTACATTTGTTCTACGTTACACATTCCCGCTACATCATGAAATATCCGTACACCATCTCTATATATGCCTACGATCTTACTATTCATAGAGTTTGTCGCTAGAGTTTGTCGCTCAAAATCACTCATTGACTTTATCAACAAGAATTACACCATGCCTCGCGCATGGCTCACGTCATACGAACACAACTGGCAGACGACATGATCCAACAATTGACTAAACAGACAAGATCTCTCTTACCCGTACGTCTCAATTTATCTCAAACTGTTCACAATACATTCTAGAATAATATGATGCACGAATTTAAGAGTTTTGTGTAACAAAATGGCGTCTAGGGTGACAATTGGCACAATTCCCCCGGATAATCGCACCTTTCAAACCATAGCGCCATCTGCACATTATGACGCAAGGGAGACAACTCGGACTAGGCCAAGCCTCTCGTAGGCCCTTATTCGCACATTTCCATCTATTTTGCCTGAAGTAGGGGTGGTCATTTTTTGTGGGTTTTACTATGGGCTGTGAGGTTGTAGAATACGCTGGGGAAAAGCTATGAAATTTGTTTTTAAGTACCGGGTAGGTCTGTATATACATCCAGTGTTCAGTGCATAGGTGCATACTGGGTGGACATTTTCAGGTCTAGGTGAGCCCCTAGTGAACCGATGATGTCGGTTGAGGTCTTATTTTGAAGCTCTCGTGGAGTAGCATCCCACTGGACTAATGGTTCGTCCGTGTTCAATGGTCTGCGCATGCGCAGTTGGTTGTAGTAAGTAAAGTGGTCATTTTGGGGGTGTGTGTGTGGAGGGGTGTTTGGGTAGAGAGGGACCGCTATGGGTCCAAATGGGTCGTGGGAGGTGTCATGTTGTAGCTCTCGGGGAAAATAAATAAATAAATGAATAAAAAAAAAATCAAAAAAAAAAAAATCAAAAAAAAAAATCAAAAATCGGCGAGTAGTAGACAAAGGGAAAATTGGGAAGTACTGACCATGCCCCAGAATACTTCAAGGTGATATGCATATCACAGCCTTAAGGCCTATGTAAGATGTAATCTACTTCACATTTTAGTAGTATAAAAAGCGCAAGTCCTATTGACCTTGCCGCCGCCATGCCGCCATTTTGGACACACCATCTTGGAGCCTACAACATGGCGGCTGGGAAAAACGTATAAAAGGGTGGATTTTTAGGGAGTTGGTGCATTCATTGGCCTATCTACGGTCGCAGAGCCATGACGGAGACCGAGCCCTATGCCACTCGCATTTTACAGCGTGCGACCGTGGTTAATTCATTCACGGGTTACCGAGCAGTGGTTCGGTCTATGTTTGCAGATGGCGACGACAACGAGGGGCGACGCCAGATTCTGAACGAGTTCACAGAAGCGGTCCTCGACAGAGTGCACTCGATGGAGAGGTGTGCCATCACTCACCACTACTGGATGCTCGGGCTATGCACCAGGAGCACTTACGCCGGAACCAGCGACGGCTGGTTGGCCTCACACTAGTCTGTGCCCTATTGACCCTGGCGCTGTGGCATTGACAGTGGCACCTGACTATAAATACGAGGGTCAGACACAGTGTGTGTCATTCAACGATCGTCATTGGATCAAGCATGTCACCAGTCCTACGAGCCATTCCGCCCCTTACACCCCAGGTGGGGTTACACGTCTATGAAGATAAAGTCACCCTCGTGGAAGACCGTGGAGATGTTTGCTGGTCGCCCGCTCAGACCGTATCGAATACGGTTACGCTACACCGTGACGGCTGGACCAAATTTAAACGGGTGTTGAGCGGCGAGCTCGATGGACACCTCATCCACATAGACAATGCCATCTACGTATACCGTGTACCCGTCTTCCCACGCCTGGGCCGCTACCAAGACCCTACGCGAAGCTTCACCCTAGACCCCGATCTGTGGATAGCCTTCGAGAAAGTGGTGCCTATCGTGGACCAGCTGTTTACACCGGACGAGCGGTCATCAGACGAGTTGGAGTGGGCTCGTGCCCTGAGAGAAGCAGCGGCAGAACCCAATGAACAACTGTCTAGCCATGAACCCGACGACGATGCCATTGATTACCCGGCTAGACTCAGTCAGCCCAGTGACATCACCACCTGATCCTTTGATCTCACGGGGTTCTCCCTATAAATACGAGAGACAGTGAAATCTGGTACCATTCACGTACTGACCATGACGGAGCATATAATACTGGCGTATCTCAGCTTGACCCCCGAGGTTTTCCTGCACGTGTATGCGGATACGGTCGATATCATGGAGGAGGTGGGAGACATCTGTGGTGCGGATCCTACACAACCGTGCCCGGCTCACATTCGTCTGTCCCGAGAGGGCTGGACCAAATTCAAACGGATGTTGTCTGGTGAACTGGACGGCGACCTCATCCACTTGTGTCACGATGTGTACATCCGACGCGGCCCTTTCTTTGCTCAATTGGCTCGGCTAGATGGGGTACAGTGCATTTTACCCTTCACCCTGATCTATGGTCTGCATTGGAAGATGCCGTGGTAGATGTGGATCAAGTGCTTATCAAGCGGTCATCAGACGAGTTGGACTGGTCATTTACCATGGACACTGTGGAAGCCCACGAAGAAAATCAGAAAGAAACTCCGGCCCAAGATATACCGTTATAAATAAACGATAGTGCCAGGGTGCATCATCATTTTGTCACCATGAAGCGCTGGGAGAAGGTGTTGGATAACTTATACTACAGTCCCGACAGTCCGGCGGCCTATAGTGCATTGTCGGCTCTCTATCGAGCGGCCAAGCCCCAGGGGATACAACGGGCACAAGTTCGAGATTGGTTAAAAAACAAGACACCTATACCTTACATCGAGCTGCCCGCCGCCATTTTCTACGGAACCGGGTCATCGTGGGAGGACTAGATGCCCAATGGCAAGCAGAATTGGTCGATATGAGCGCCTTTGCCAAAGACAACGATGGGAATCGGTATATCTTGACGTGCATCGATATCCTGTCAAAGTATGCGTGGGTGGTACCCATCCGGACGAAAACAGGGAGCGAATCGTTTGGCGATTCAAAGACATCTTCAAGACCGGGCGCAAACCTTGCCCCATGTTACAAAACCGACCAAGGGCGCAAAGATTCTCGGCTTGGACTAAGGTTCAAGAGCAGTTTCTGAAGCCCGAAGGTCAGGCACCTTATTTCCATACGTACAACGAGACCCAAGGCTTCAAGTGGTGGAAGATTTTCAACAGGACATTCAAGGCCGCATGTATAAATATTTCACCTATAAGAATACAAGGCGGTACATCAATGTTCTCCCGAAACTTGTGAGTGGTTACAATCGAGCCTATCATCGGAGTATAGAGAGCCCCCATTACCGTGACCCAACGCAATGAAGCCCAAGTCCGGCGTGTCTTGTACCCCAGGCCATCGCGGCGAACGACGAAGGCGGTGTACAAGGTCGGGGACCCTGTACGGATCAGTAAAGTCAAGGGCAAGTTCGAGAAAAGTTACTTGCCCAACTGGAGCGATGAGCACTTCCTGATTAAACGGCGCCTACCCCGACAGCGGCGAGTCTATGAACTGGAAGATCTCCAAGGGGAAACGTTGCTGGAGACGTTTTACGAGGCGGAATTACAGCCTGTTGTGAAAACACAGCAAGACTACTACACGGTCGAGCAGATTTTGAAAACGGAACGTCGACGTGGCAAACTGTTTCATTTCGTGAAATGGCAAGGCTGGCCCAGTTCCTTCAATTCCTGGATCGCTGCCAACCAGGTGAAACGACTATAAAGCGAGACACCACTGCCGTCCTCCTTCATTCCACGTCCGACCACAGTGCTATGGACAAACAGCAGCTGCCTCTGAACACAGCGTCTCCCAAAACGCGCAAAGCGCAAGTGGGCTTTGTGGTGATATTGCTAACCCTGCTGAGTGTGTTGTACGGAGGTGTGTTTTACGACGTAGCCTATGTCAGCGCGTTACTTAACCAACTGAGAACACCAGCCACCAGTGAAACCGGTCTACAGGTAGCACCAGTCAACCCCGTATCGAGCCCAGTCATCACCACCACACCCCGTGTACAAGCCACGTCGAGCTCCACACCAAGCTCCACACCTACACCAAGTACACCTACTTTGTCTGAAAACCCACCGGATTTCATCCCTCACAGTGAACAGACAACGACAACCAACGTTGTACCCACCCCCATCATCATCCCTGACAGTGAACAGACAACGACGACCGACGTTGTACCCACCACCACTCCAGTTCACTCGTACGAAATTTACAAGAGCGGGTTACCACGACAACGGATACACCTCGAACCATGGACCCCCGTTGGCAGCATCCCTTCACGTGTCTCATCGCAGGACCGACGGGTTCGGGCAAAACGCACTTCGTCAGGAAGCTCCTTCAACACGCCGACAGCATGATCACCCCACCTATTGCTCGAGTCGTGTGGTGTTACGGAGAATGGCAGGAAGCGTATGCAGCAATGCCACACATCACGTTCGTGGAAGGCCTACCCAACCTGGCCGATTTGGAACCCGACACCTTGGTGGTTCTGGATGATCTCATGGCCGAGACGGATGCGCGGGTCACCCAACTCTTTACCAAAGGCAGCCATCATCGACGGCTCAGCATCATCTACATTGTGCAGAATCTGTTCAGTAAAAACAAAGAACATCGGAACATCAGCTTAAATGCCCACTACCTGGTGGTCTTCAAAAAACCGAGAGATACCACTCAACTGCTGCACCTGGCGAGACAGATGTATCCCGGCCGCACACCGTTTGCGTTGGAAGCCTTTAAAGATGCCACAACCCCTCAGCACGGGTATATGCTCTTCGACCTCAAGCAAGCCACCCCCGAACACCTTCGACTACGGACCGGCATCTTTCCCGGAGAGGCCCACCACGTGTACATGCAAAAATAATGTAAACATACCCACAGTGGCTCCCCCAGCTGGAATGTGTGTGTTTGATGATGGGGATAATGAAAAGAATGAATACCACAGCAGGGTTGACTTTGTCTCTGTTCTCTAAAGTAGATAAAAAGAGCAGAGTTGTGGGTTCTAGCATTAGTTGTACATGATGTTTGCGCGAGTACGGAAGCACGCTCCCACGCTCCGTGTATTGAAGACGGCCCCACCCGAGTTAGTCCGAACCATTGTACGCGGTGCGGACCCTGACCTTGTACGCTGTCTGTGCGAGATCGGGTACAACCTGTTAAAAGGCAACGTACCACTGACTCCGGCTCAGAAGACCAAGTTGGCCAAGCATAAGACAGATCTCCGAACCCTAGTCCACAAGCGGTTCCCTCAAACACAAAAGAAAAAGGTGTTACAGAAAGGCGGCTTTCTCGGGGCCATCTTAGCACCGTTGGCCGCTTCCGTGTTGGGTCCTGTATTGGGTGGACTCTTCGGCCGACAATGAACCACACGAAAAAAATGGTGCTCGTCGAACCACGATTCCTTCAAAACCTCCAATCGCCCTACCCTGTCCCACCTACGGTGAAGACCATAAACACCCTCGATGGAGAGATGCAACAGATCTTACAGAGACCGGGGTTAAGCGACAGTGAGAAAGTACAACGGTACAATGAGACGCGTCAACGGTACATGACGTTCATGGACCAATACAAAACCCTCTCTACCCCACCACCACCACCACCACCACGTGACACACCGCCGACCTCAGCATCGCTCCAACAGCCGCCATTACCAGGGGTACCACCCACAGCCCCACAGTGGGTGGAAGACGAAGTGCTGAAGAGCGTACCTGCATCGTTCAAGAAACAAGCTGGCCTGGTATTACAACGGATGAAACAGAATCCTAACATGACTTGGAATGATAAAGGCGAACTCCTGGTACAGAATCAGGTGGTCCCCGGGACCCACATGACGGATTTAGTGAATGACCTGATGCGTCAGCGCAGATCGCACACGGATCCTCAAGGATGGGAGGTCTTCGCTCAAGGCTTGAAAGACATGCATGAACCACAGGAATTGGTGAGAGACTACACCGCTGGGCCTTTATGCCACTACCTTCTTGGGAATCCGAATGGGAACCGGAGTCACCCCCCAAAACTCCACCACCACAACGGGCACCTTCTTTTCAGACCTTTAAAAAGCCATCCTTGATCAGGACACCCCACATCTCCAGAGCCGTGACACGTAGCAAGTCAACGCGACGAACACGACGCCGGACACAGCCGCCCAAGGCCTGGAACACCTATTAAAACCAACAGCAGCAGCAGGACAGCTCAGTCGCCATGTTTTACCTCACCCTACCCAGTAACAGTTCGCTGGATGTGTTTCCTGACAACACCGTGGCCAAGTACGTGGCCCAGTTACCGCAACCGTTGCATTTACCTGGACGATGGGAATGTGGCCTCGTGGATATCCAATACCCTTACTCGTGGTACAACGTGCGAGCCAATGAAGTGTGGTACGAGGTGACCTACGAAGGAAAAGACACCCGACTCACCCTGCCCGAAGGCCAATACGATACTTCCAAGGAGTTCATGGGTGGGCTGTCAAAACTGTTGCATTACAAGAATCACGTGGACTTCGATTACAACGCACACAACGACAAGGCACAGCTTATCGTCACCGCCAAGGCGAGTGTCGTACTGAGTCCTATCCTACAGCAAATGCTGGGTTTCGATCTAAAGACGTTCGCTGGTCCCACCGCCCACCAAGGCGAGATCCCCATGGATATGAAGTCGGGTATGTACGGACTCTACGTCTACTCGGACGTAGTCGACAACCACATCGTGGGCGATATCAACACACCTCTGTTACGGGTGGTCCCCATTAAAAAGACGTATGGAGATCAAGTGACCCACAGTTTCACCCACATGCTCTACCTGCCCGTACGACAAGCCGACATCAACACGATCACGGTGGATATAAGAGATGACACGGGACGACCGGTGGCATTCGAACGAGGAAAAGTGGTGCTGACACTTCATTTTCGACAAGCACGTGCTCCCCACTTTGCATGATGAAAGTACCTTACGAGTACAATGCACGCAGCTATATGGACTATTATGCCCAACAGGCCGGGGGTGGCTTTCCGGTCTTTAGCGGTGCACGCATGCAACGAGGACATGGACTGGGGAACATACTGGGCAGCATCGTCAAAACGTTCCTGCCCTTGGTGACGCGTGGGGTGAAAGCAATCGCCAAACAAGCGGTCCGAAGTGGACTGCAAGTGGCCGGTGATGTCTTGGCGGGTACGGCACCCAGAGAAGTCTTGAAACGGCGGGCCAAAGAAGCGGGAGGCGTCTTGGTGGCCAAAGCACAACGCACCGTAGGGAATAAAAGAGCTGCCCCACCGAGACCACGCACCAGTCGACGACCGACCCAGCGACGACGCACATCGAAGACCCAGCGACGACGCACATCGAAGACCCAGGATATCTTTTCTTAAACACTTAAACATGTCCTTGATCCACGCCGAGTCCTGCCCCTCCACCAACAGTGAATTTGATTTGTGGACCGTGCCGCCCACACAGACCAGTGCCGAACAAGGATTATGGGTGGAGCATCTCCCGCTCTCCAGCATCAACGAAACCGGGCCCATCGAGTTCACCATCAGTAATGCGGATACGGCCTATGTGGATTTAGCCCATACATACTTGTATGTGAAAGCCAAGATCGTCAATGGAGCTGGCACCAGAATCGTTGACCAAGCAACGGTGGGCCCGACGAATCTCTGGCTGCACTCGATGTTTCAACAGGTGGATATTTTTCTCAGCGACAAACTCATCAGTGACTCCACCAACACGCACCCCTATCGAGCCTACATCGAGACACTGTTGTCGTATGGCCGAGAGGCTAAAAAGTCTCAGCTGACAGCCGCTTTATTCTACCAGGACACACCCGAGCACATGGACACGGTGGACAATGTGGGATATAACAAACGGAAGGCTTTCACCGCGAACGGTGCCTCGGTGGATCTCATGGGTCGACTACAGACATGTTCATGCAAGACCGGTACCTCTTGAACAAGATCCCCATCAAAATCCGACTGATACGGGCGCCTCCGACCTTCGCCTTGATGGCCACCAACGTAGAGGGGCATGCAGCGGACTATAAGATTGTCATCCAAGAGGCAGTGCTGTATGTCCGAAAAGTGAAACCGAATCCAGCCGTTCAATTGGGACACAAGAAAGCCTTGGAAACAAAACCAGCCCAGTACCCTATCCGACGTGTACAAACCAAAGTGTTCTCTGTGCCTGCTGGAAATATGGGCGCCAACAAAGAAAACCTGTTCCTGGGGGAACTACCCAAGCGATTGATCCTGGCCTGTGTGGAAAATGCCAGTTTCAGCGGAGCCTACCCAGAGAATCCGTTTGACTTTCAACATTTCGGCATCAATTTTGTGGCCCTGCATGTGGATGGACAACAGGTGCCAGCCACGGCCTTAACACCGAACTTTGGGCGCAGAAATTTCATTCGAGCCTATCAGAGCCTGTTTACAGCCACCGGTCAAATCAACCAGGACGAAGGGAATTTCATCAGTCGGGAGCACTACGCGAACGGATACACGTTGTTCTGTTTCGATCTGACCCCACCTTAGAGAACGACCATCAGCTGGCCCTGGCCAAGCAAGGCAATTTACGGGTGGAAATCCACTTTGCACGAGCCCTGGCGACCACTGTCAATGTGATCTGCTACGCCGAGTTTGACAACATCATTCAAGTGGACAAGGCGCGCAACGTCCTGTGTGGCTTCTCCACCTAACATGGATACAGACCAGATAACCACCGTGCTGGAGAATGACCCAGAGACACGTATGGTCTTTCAAGGGGTGTTCGCCCGAGATGTGTTCCCATTAGACCGTATGTATCCTGCTGCTTACGTTCTCAACACGGACCCGATGGATCGGCCCGGTGAACATTGGGTGGGCGTGTACTTGACAGAACAGCGGGGCGAATACTTTGACCCGTACGGCCTGCCACCCCTCCATCCCGATTTAACAGACTTCATGGATCAAGGCACAGAGACGTGGTGTTGGAACAGTCAAACGTTGCAAAGCCTGGCCAGTAGCGTGTGCAGACAATATTGCTTGTTTTACCTGTACCATCGATGCCGGGGAAGACCCTTATCTACCATCGTACAGATGTTTGACGAGTACCCCAAGGCCGAGGACCGCGATGTACTCGTATATGACAGGGCCGCCCATCATTTCAATGTACAAGCCCCGTTCTGGGCTTAAGTTCTTTCAATGTTCAAGCCCCCTGTTCTGGGCTTCAGTTCTTTCAATGTACAAG
>JAVTVY010053782.1:0-26031 GCA_036873755.1 Hanleya hanleyi
CTACCTGAGCCTGACGATATACATGTACATATATAATTATCTGAAGGTTGTATTCTAGATCAGCAGCGACCCCTCCATCACCAACCACACCGATGTCGATCATCAACAGGTTCCGAAAGAGTCAATGTGATTTCCCATCCGAGAGCCCAGTAGATGTACAGTTCCCGACATCGCTAAAGGATGATCTGTCAGAGCTTCATCTTAATGACAATGATCTCCATACCATCCCACCAAGTGTGTTTGAACTAACCGGGCTGAAACTGTTAAACTTGGAACAGTGAGTACAAGCCTGTAAATAAGACACAAGATAATAACCTATCCCCCCTATCAGAGGATATGGTACATACCATGACCTTTTAACCCATGATATCTGTAGATGGAGGTGGGCTATCTCATTCTGATTTGCAGGGTTTACAAAAGTTTGGGGAGTATCGCAACTGTAGACATAGCGAACTTGGTTTGTTCACAATGGAATTCAGCATAAGTGTTCAAGTTAAGGCCGCTAATAATTAATAGTTCGTTTCCCATTACCAGCCCTCATCTATATTTTGAGGGCAAATAATTAAAATCCATGAGGGATTTACATTTTTCATGAGTAAAACTTGCTCATTTTCTTCATATTTGTATACAATTGGTTTGCAAGATAATAATTAATAATTATTGCACATGTGTATTTTTACAAGCAAGGTTACGAGAAACAAACAATTAATTAACAGTGGCCTAACAGGCATATGTAATATTGCTGGTCAAGGTCATTGAGCTAGAATAGTGAGTACCAGTTTGAGAAAGAAGGTGAAATTCTAGAATAGAGTATGAAAGTATTTGTATTTTATCATAAAATGTCAGCACGGTACCACAACATGTGCCATTGATTTTCCAGTTTTCTTACCAGTAGAAATAGAATCACAGTATCCACACATCATTGTATCAGTTTTCATTCGACTACTGTCTTTTATTTTTTCAGCAACACTAACTTGAAAAATCTTCCAAAAGAGCTGGCTAAGTTGAAGGATTGTGGGGTAATTCGGCTGGATGGCTGTAAAATTCCAACAACTGTTGTCCCACCTGACATTATCACAGGTAATTTATTGGGCTTCATTGGACAGCTCCTACCACATTGCTAGGATGTATGCACATACAGTCTCCGGTAATTTCTGATCTGCCTGTACCTCACACAAGCATAATAACATAATCCAGGCCTTGCTTTCTGTCATAATTTATGGGAATCCGAAATGATTCTTGCAATCTACAGGCCTGCAAGTGCCACCTATATTTCCTATAATTTCTATATTTTTGAGTCATTCCTATATTTTCCTATATTTTACTCAAAACCTCCCATATTTCCTATATTTTGTCTTTTTGTCCCCCGCCACGTAAGTGAGAGGGGGACTTCGAATTATGCTACCCGTCCATCCGTCCGTCCCAACCATGTTGTGAATGCGATATCTCGAGAACAATTCAACTCAACTTCAAACTTGGGGGGTGACTTGACATCAGTGAGAAGATGGCTGAGATTGTTTTTCACCAAACTGTGTTATCCAAGATGGCCGCCGTCAGCCATCTTACATTCCAACCATCCCAAAAATGTTGTGAACGTGATATCTCGAGAACAGTTCAACCGATTGACTTCAAACGTGGGGGGTGACTTGACATCAGTGAGAAGATGGCTGGGATTGTTTTTCACCAAACTGCGTTATCTAAGATTGCCGAGGGTGGCCATCTTAGATTCCAACCATCCCAAAAATGTTGTGAACGCGATATCTCGAGAACAGTTCAACCGATTGACTTCAAACATGGGGGGTGACTTGACATCAGTGAGAAGATGGCTGGGATTGTTTTTCACCAAACTGTGTTAACCAAGATGGCCGTCGTCAGCCATCTTAGATTCCATCCATCTCCAAAATGTTATGAACACGATATCTCGAGAACAATTCAACCGATCGACTTCAAATCTGGAGAGTGACTTCACATCAATAGGAAGAAGACTGGAATTGTTTTTCACCAAACTGCGTTAACCAAGATGGCCGCCGTCGACTATATTGTTAACGAGATATCTCAAGAACAATTCAACCGATCTACTTCAAACTTGGGATGGCTTCACAATGGTGTGACATTTTTCGTCCGTCCGTCCTTCCATCCGTCCTTCCGTTCATCCCAACCATGTTGTGAACGCGATATCTCGAGAAAAATTCAGCTTCAAACTTGGGAGGTGACTTGACATCAGTGAGAAGATGGCTGGGATTGTTTTTCACCAAACTGCATTATCCAAGATGGCTGGCGGCCATCTTAGATTCCAACCATCCCAAAAATGTTGTGAACGCGATATCTCAAGAACAGTTCAACCGATTGACTTCAAACTTAGGGGGTGACTTGACATCAGTGAGAAGATGGCTGGGATTGTTTTTCACCAAAACTGCGTCTTCCAAGATGGCCGCTGTCAGTCATCTTAGATTCCATCCATCCCCAAAATGTTGTGAACACGATATCTCGAGAACAATTCAGCCGATCAACTTCAAATATGGAGGGTGACTTTACATGCACTAGCTACCCATCCATCCTTCCATCCCTCATAACATCCTTCCGTCCCTCATACCATCCTTCCATCCCAACCATCTTGTGAACGCGATATCTCAAGAACAATTGAACCGATTAACTTCAAACTTTTTTTTTTTTTTTTTAATGTTTTTTTATTTGACACAGAGAAGTATTTTACAATACATCATGACAGTGTATACATATATAATTGTCACAGGTATTCAGATCTAGGTATGCCAAAATTTCCAGTACAATACTAAGTTCCATATAATATTCTTAATTATCATGGACCATGTTAACCAGGTGGATATAAGGGGTCCATCTTTCCAAGTTCTTATTGTTACAATTCACTCTATCAAGTAGCATCTCTGCCTCATAATACATTGATATAGAACGTTTAAATGCTACACAAACTGGAGTTTCCCGTCTCATTTTCATTCGGTAAATAAAATGTTTAGCAAGTATTATAATGAAATTTAACAAGCTTTTCTTATTCTCTGTATATCCAAAGAGTACAAGATCTCTATTAAACTTTACGTTTGAACCTGTCTTAATGTAAATCCAGTTTTGTAATTCAGTCCAGAAGAGTGATGATATTGGACAGTACCAAAACAAATGCTGTATAGTCTCTATCTCCTCATTGCATAGATCACACAAGTTTGACTCAATATAACCTATTCTCTCCAAAAAGACATTCGTAGTGATAATCCTATGAGTAAGACGGAACTGAAACCATCTCAACTTGGTATCTATAGTACATGCAAATGGAATTTCAAATACAGTCGTCCACCAGTCATTATCGTATGTACAACTTAATAAAGTTTCCCATTTATGCATTGCTTTTGTCTTTTCATTCTTATTACATATTAAAACAGAGTAAATATCTCTACATCCCTTTGTACTCTTAATCAAGAGTTTGATATTCTTTGGAATCAATGGATAAACTGGACTTGGTGTGATTGTCTTCGGAAGATTTAAGCCACAATGCTTCACTGCAAATATAATTCCCATATACTCTAAAAAATTTAAGCTTATATTATAATCTTTTCTAAATGAATTATATGATCTAAAACTTCCATTTTCATCGAGGAGGTCATTCACATATTTTACCCCTTTTGTGTACCAGTGGTGGTAGTAGACCGGTTTTCCTGCTATCAAAATTTTATCACTACACCATAGGCACATTGTGTGCACATTTATTCGGGTGCCGGTCTCCATTTCATTTGCAATAACTAAATCAGCCCATGATAACTTCAAACTTAGCGGATGGCTGGGATCTCAGAAGAAAGTCACTCAGTTTTCGGCACAACTATGCCACCGGATGATCTTTCTCGATCACCCTGTCCCTGTTCTTCGATAGACAATTTGCAACATTGTCCTCCACAATTATATCTCCTTCACATCAACAACACCACACTCCTAGCAACAATTTACCATCATGATCACACAAAATATATATGGTGATTATATCCCGTGTGTGTGGGAAGCCCATTTCCAAACAAGCTTTTTGGCAGGGGATCTGCTAGCTACTCAGCTTGTTCTCCTGAAAACTTTCACCAATGATATGAAATGAGTCATACTGGCATGAGGAAATACATTTCAGAAAAATTTATTGGCCTCGCTTCGCTCGGCAAATATGGAAACATTAAAATCTCTTTTTGTTAAACCAAGCAGCAAAACGAGTCTCCTCAATCACCACCACTATGATAGCATTCAGTGGAAATAATTTGATTAAGCACCAGCAAACTACCAAGTTTGGAACATACAATGTAGTAGTGACCTGTCTTACACTTGTTTAATTCCTATATTTTCCTATATTTTATTTAGACAGTTCTTATATTTCTCCTATATTTTGGCAAATTTTCTCCTATGTTTTCACTGTGAGCAGTGGTGAGCCGCTTGCAGGCCTGAATCTACCTCTACAGGAATCCACAGCTATCATTCATGGTTCATACGCCTTCTGGAAAGTCCTTAAAACTCCTGGAATTAAATTGCTAACCTGGAAAGTCCTAGAAAATGCTTAAAAATGAAGTTAAACTCCTGGAAACTCCTGAAAGAACCACACTTTCCTCTTCTGGGAGAACCAGTGATCTGATGCCATGCATCAAAATTCATTCCTAATCTTCTTTAATTTGCTCATCTTTTTTGCGAGTTATTGTACTTAAAATTAAAATTATTGACCGGGAAAGTCCTGGAAAACTCCTGGAATTTATTCCTTTTGTAAGTGTATGAACCCTGATCATTTCTATATAGATTGCTATATTTGTACTGGAATCGGTTTCATGGGAGTGCAGACAGGAATTTGATTCCCTTGGATAAGCGCGCAAGTCTTGTAATCTCAATATTTAATGATAGTAATATTATAATGTTATCCTCAGTGCGTATTCTAATCTTTTTACAGAGGCATCAACAAACTCGGGCAGGCTCTTAGCATTTCTGAGGATGCAGCTCCGCGAATGTGTGAAGTATAATCGCATGAAGTTGATGGTCTTAGGTAAAGAGGTAAGTTGACCCCTTCGTATAACAACTGGCTGTTTAGAGGTATTTGCCAAGCTTTTTGTTTTAAGGGAGCAAGGGATTAGTCAGCTCTTCACGGTTGGTTCACTTTCGTTGCAAACATGTACATCAGGGGCGTCATTTATGAGTAAAAGAGGAACAAAGGGGGTTCATTTCATTTGCAAAGGACATTTGTATAGAAAAAGAAACACGTTATTTTAAAGGAGAACTCCTCGTCAGAATATGTTTCTTTGTAAATTGACGTGTATGGGAATAAACCATTTTATGTGGGAGATAGAGCGTTTTATTTCGCACTAACCAACTGTATAGGGTGCCGCTATTAGTCGAAAGAGAATGACGTCGGAGTTGAGTGGAAGTAATGTTAGCATTGTGGCGAATAACATGTGACGCTAGCAATGATGTCGCCTGTGTTACGTCAAATGTATCGAGAACAACATCACATCTCCGCAAAGTAAACACATCCCAAATTTATCACATGGAATGTATCATGTCCCTGGAACACATTATTTCACGGAGCATATATACAAATTCCTGAAGTAAAATGATGTTGAGGAGACTTCTCCTTCAACTCTTGAAAGGCTACATTTTACGAAAGGGGGTTCACCCAAAGTCCCTGAATCCCCCTCCCTACCCAAAGCCATGGGCCTGCTCAGTCTTAATTGCCACTAATCCATGAGGATGAGTAGTTGTGGGACATGTGAATGTCTGTCCTCCCCTTTCAACCCCACACCATGCATCGATACATTTCGTCCAGAAGAGGGTTATTTAATGTTTTGAGATACCTGAAAGATTTAATAAGAAATCATTTTGATTTTGCCAGAGATGTAAAATTACAGTTAAATATTAATCTATACACAAGCTTTCTGAACTATTGAATTTTTATCATGTGTGGGTCTTTTATTATCAGCTCAAGTGTAGAGTGTTCACACTGTTACATCTGTATTACATGTACTCTATTCCTTCTAATATTTGAACAGCAATTTTAGACTTAAAATCAGAAAAAACATCTTTATATCAACTGAGGCTAAATACTGTAGCATGGATATGTTATTTATCCCAAGAACTGAAAAGACAGCTAGTGAAATTCATAGAATTTTAGTAGAATTTCTCACTTCAGATGCGTGGAGTTAACTTTTGCTGTCTGAATAATTAGATAAAATAGGGTCCATATGACACATTTAGACTCGATACTGTACACATGGAATATTATGTGATATATTATTATCATTATCAGCGAAGGGGGAAGACCACCCTGATAGCAACACTGATGGGACAACAGTGGTCCCGACCACATGACCCAAACCAGATAGCCATATCAGAATGGAAACTTCAGCCTGCGACTTTCAAGAAGAAGAAAGATGCAAAAGGGGTAATATATTTGAACTCGATTGTAAAGTTTGAATTTATACATGTAAATACTGTACTGTACACGTAATTCATGATCAGTATATTGATGTAGTTTCATCATGGCATCACATTCTCCTACTGGACCATTTGAAAATATATGTTCCAAAATAATTGTTTTGCATATAGCATTTGCTTGGTCTACAAACATCCACACTAGTTGTGTAGAGTAGATTTGTACTGAGCTGTTTGGTCTTCAGAAGTGCCTGTTTAAAGGTGAACTGAAAGCTTTAAAAAATTTTCTAGAATGTTGCTTAAATACGTCGTGTTATGTGACATAACTGTTATACGATTTTGAGGCTAATATATTTTGCTAAATTGTACTAATTACAATATTAAAGATGTAATCAGCCTCAAAATCGATGGATTTTGTAAACTCTCTCCCGTCTGTTTTATTTGCAGCGAAGTTTGCTAAAGCATTATAGGTATTATATTTGATGATAGTGGGATTGCCATATACAACGAATGCAAGAATATCTTGTCAGAGAAACTTGAAACTCGGCCCGCTTCGACTGGCTTTCTGTTTCGCCATTGAATATGTGCTGTGCGTGGAGAGGAAAATGACGTCACTGCGTGACGTGTGAGTGACATAGCGACGCTCACGAAATTGAATGCTGAACAGCTGCAGACATGGGATAACGTCATGGCTCGTGCCTCAGGTTCGGTAGAGTGGCAGAGCATACGTAGGCAGAATGCACCACACGTGTAAACGCTTGTTGACACGGTGGACAAAAAAAATAAACGGCATGCCATGCCGTTTATTTTTAAAGACAAATTCCTTCTATTTTCTCCTGAATGGTGGAAACAAGTTGATTTGTTTATGGACAAATGTGTTTTATTTTGTGCCTGTCGTAACATATGTCACTTTCGCGGAGTTTGAGAGAGATCGATTCCAGCCTGGATTTGAGGCTGATTACATCTTTAAAGTTACTGAAATCTAACATTGTTTCTCTTTGCTTGTAGAATGTTACGACGTTATAGAGGTCTCCTTCATTCAAGTTTTAGTTAATGTATCATTTTACATGACGTCATGCTATGTCGGATAAATGAGTGAGGACCACTATAACATCATTACATCCCAAAAACAATGGGAGGCAATCAATGATGTTTTCGAAATGTTGTGGCTCCCGTTTCCGGGTGGTATACGTTTTGACTTATCGTATACTCGGAAGAAGAAAATAAGCCACAGAGCTATGACCACACATAAACAACTATAACTATAAAGACGTTGATTTCTCTGACATTTTTGCAGATATTGGAAAGCTTTGCAGTTCACCTTTAAAGAGTTAGTAGCGTGATTTTAATTTTTAGGGTAAACTGAACATCATGATCATCTGCAACATTTGCCAAAGGCTTTTCAAGTCACAAATTCTTGTATTTCGTATGAGGACCAATATCGTTAGATTCTTCAATTCAGTCTGGTGAGCAAGATGAAAATGGGAAATGACAGGTGGCGTCGAATAACGTGACCACATGTTCATGACGTCACATTAGAAGCCATCACACTGCTATGAAAGTTCTAAGATAGTGTATGCTGTCGTGAAGCATCACACCCAGAATGCCGATCCGTGTTCTGTGACATCATCTCAGGCACTGGTGCTAAGTGTAGGCGCTGTCATGTTTTTCAGAAAATGTCAGAATTGTGATTTCAATGCCTGTGATATTAAAAAATGAGGTCACAGAAAAACATTCACCACAGTTGATCTCAGAATATGTTACATGTATTTGCTGAATATATTTTAAATGATATCTGCTACTACCTCTTTAACCAACTTATTACACAGGATGTTTTCATCTGGTCAGTATTTTATGCAAGGCATCCAAAATCCTTAGTTGATACCATGTATGCAGTAGATGTGCCCTGTCTGATTTGTTTATTATTTATTTATCTTTTTCAATTTATTATTATTATTTTTTCATTCCGACCAGTTACCTGAGATTACCTTATCTGTGTGGGACTTGCCTGGATTAGAACAGTTGTCTGATATTCATCAGTGTTTCTTCACTACCAACACCCTCTATCTCCTCGTCTGGGACTTACAGGGAAGACTCGATGAAGTTCAAGAACTCGGAAAATGGCTGGGCAGTATTCAGGTTTGATTCTTGTGGCCTTCCTATAATATCAGGGCTGAATAAAGGTTGTGCACATATTAGGGAAATATAAAGCCATGAATATACACACCCGAGTCCCCAGTTGCTAACACAATTATCATTTGAAGAGCAGTGTTGTATAATGACAGTAATTGCATGCCATTGATGTTGTCATGTAGAAGATGATACAAGGTGTGGATTTACAAGATAACTTATTTTCAAAAAAGATCTTTGGATGGGGACATATTTTCTCCAACTTCGAGAAAAATCACAAAATAAGTATTGCATATCAGTTATTGTCTCAAAATTTAGTATCACTCCTAATTTTTATTGCCATCTTGTGTTATCGCATCAGATTTCTGTTTTTCTATCACAGTCCCGAGCCCCAAAATCAACCGTGCTGATCGTGGGAACGCATTTGGATAAACTTCCTGAGAACATCATCAGCAGGGAAGAAATACTGCGTGACATTCAGAGGGCTATCTACAAGAGATACAGCAGTCTACAATTTCCCTCGCTGGGCCCCATCTCCCATGTGTCCTGTGCCTCAACATATGCACAGAGTATTACAGAACTGTGTGATCGCATATACGACACAGCTCTGGGGATTCAGGGGAGGGACATGAAGGGTTTTCTATCAGGCCCAGTGATTGGCAGACAGGTAAGTCTACTGGAGAGAGGGAGCATTAAGGTTTAATGTCGCATTCAGCACTATATCAGCTATATAGCGACGATCAAACAAAATTTTAAGTATTCTAACAAAAACAAGTCAATAACCCAGCAATCCAGAAGTAATCAACAAAACACACCAAAAGACAGAACATACATTAAAACATCATATGCAACCAACAGATTTCTTTCAAATAACATAAAATGTACAGTCTTCTTTTACCCGACTAAAATATCTTTTAAAGTAGCTGCTTGATGAAAAAGAATCTCTTACAATCTTAAAATCTGTGCAGTTGATCAGAATATGTTTCACTGTGAAATCTTCGTGGTATGGAATACACCTCGGAGCTGGTTCCTTTTTTATACGCCCGCCAAAAGGCGGACGTATTATGTGATGGCGGTTTCCGTCCGTGTATCCGTCTGTCCGTCCGCCGTGTCCGGTCTATATCTGGAACAGTTTTTTATGTACATTTCCAATTTTTGGTGAGTGAATAGCCCACAGGGAGATGATGTGTCGCGTACCAAGATGAAGGTCGAGGTCTGAGGTCAAAGGTCACTGGCCTAAAAAACAAGAAATCACTGAAGTGTTCGTGTCCGGTCTATATCTGTGAATGTTTTCTATCCACAGCTGCAATTTTTTGTTAGTGGATAAACTAGGTGGAGACGATGTGTCGCGTACTGAAATTGAGGCCGAAGTCAAAGGTCACTGTTGCCTAAAATCAGGAAATCATTGATCATTGCAGGGGTTTTTTCAGACATTTTTTCATCGGGGTAACCCCGATGAAAAACGATTACAAATTGAGTTTTTGGAATTTTTTAAATTGAGTTTTTTTCTCGGAAATTGAGTATTTTCTGGGGTTGATACTTTGCTTGCCGAAGGCACGCTAAAAAATTGAGTTTCTGTGAAAAAAAAATTGAGTTTCTGTGAAAAAATAGTCGGAAGAAATATATAATTTGCGTCTGCCGGCAAGAATTTTTTTTGGCCGACGTTGCGGTCAATTGCAGAGACAACATGTCTGAATACCTTACGTAAACCAGGATCGTTGATGGAATCATAACGAAAGACATCAACAATTTTGGGGTAAAAGATTCGATCGTTACCTTTCCATTTTTATTTAACATCTTTCGACAGCGATTGGCAGCCATTTTCCTTCGACAGAGCATCAATAAATAGTTGTCTCCCTTGTTGCATTCGGAAACCAGGATTAGTGTGAAGTGGCGCACTCTTTTGCGGGCTCCCGACCAGCGCCCTCTGTAGCGCCGTGATTGGCTAATAAACAACCTTGACCCTACCAAGGCAACGTGACAATCGTTTGACAGTTCGACGAAAGCAAGGTACACACCGACGAGTTACGGTCCCGAAGAATTACAATCAATTAAATATACGAATGAACGCAGAAGGAATTGTATGGCTAGCAGTTGCGTAGAGGGAAACCACCTTCACTCTATGTCAATTTTTATTCCCAAATAAAGATCATTTTAGGCCTATTGTCTGTACCACATATCATATTCCAAACATGGCCGCCTGCATTCTGAAAGTGCATGTTGTAGCCCCATTCATTTCGTAAAAATGCTAGAGAGATGGTAATACCGGGTCATACTGGTCAACACTGGCAGAAAAAATACTTTTTGTTAGTATTTCATCGGTGGTGTAAATTTGAGATGGCATTGATATGTAGTTTCTGCAAAATCTGAATGATTAGCATCACCTCCCTAGTAATATAACAATTGTTTTGTTGTGTTTTTTTTTTTCACAGTGCTGGATCACAGTTGAAGTTAAACTTCACAGTTGAAGATAAATTTCACTTCTACATACAAAGGTATCACCCGGGCCCTAAAGTAGACACAATCTGATTCAATGCATCTGATTGAAATTGATGATCTTTCGTGAATAAAAAATATTTGAAATTAACAGTTTCTATAACAAGCACCTCACTCTGAAGTACATGCATAACAAAATGGACATTCATGTTTATTATTATGCCATTTTTAACATTTGTATTTTTCTCTGCGATGAAAAAGCGATCAAATAAAAGATTGTTTGGAGTGTACTACTAAAATAATAAAAAATTGAGTTTTATATCTACTACACGGCTAAAAAGTTTAAAAATTGAGTTTTATTGTACTTTTAGCGCGCCGAAGGCGCGCAAAAAAAATTGAGTTTTTCAAGTTTTGAAATTGAGTTCGATAAAGGATTTTCGTCTGAAAAAACCCCTGCATTGACAATTTTCTATCTACAGTTCTAATTTTTGGTGAATGGATGCCCTGGGGAGAACGATGTCTTGCATACTGAATGTAGGTTGAGGTCAGAGGTCAAAGGTCAGTGTGACCGAAAAATCAGGAAATCATTAAAAATTTCTAATTTTTTGTGAGTGTATTCTATAGGAGGAAATGAAGTGTCGCATACCAAAAATTAGGTCAAGGTCAAAGGTCACTGTGACCCCAAAATTGGGAAATTATTAAAAATAACATTTTTTTGTGTCAGTAGATATTTGTGTCAGTAGATACATTAGGGGGACACGATGTGTCATCCACCAAAATGTAGGTCAAAGGTCACGATCACTGTGACCCCCAAAATTGTGAAAAATCATGATTTTTTGTGTCCATGAGAAATTAAGGGGAGACAGTTTGTCATGTACCAAAATTTAGGTCAAGGTCAATAGTCAAGGTCATTGTGACCGCAGAATCAAGAAATCTTTAAAAATCACTTTTTTTTTGGTATCAGTAGATACATTAGGGGGGCATGATGTGTCATGTAACAAAATGTAGGTCAAGGTCACTGTGACCCCCAAAATCATGAGATTCATAAAAATCATGATTTTTTGTGTCCATTGATACATTGAGGGAAGATGATGTATCGTGTACCAAAATTTAGGTCACGGTCAAAGGTCAAGGTCACTGTGACCCCAAAATCAGGAGATACATTAGAGGGACATGTGTTACATACCAAAATGTGGGTCAAAGATCAAGGTCACTGTGACTCCAAAATCAAGAAATCATTAAAAGTCTCATTTTCATATGCCTGTCGAAGACAAGGTCGTGTAATGCGATGTTGCATTCTATCCATTCAACCATTAACATTTGTTGTCCATGCGATATCTCTAGTTTCAAGGTATGGATTGGTACCAAACTTTGAGTATACCTTACTCGCATGGCAAAGAGAAGCCCAATCTGATTAAAACTCAGACTTAATAAACCACTCCTCTTTCGGACATGTCGCTGATGAAGATCTGGGACAGTTCCTATAACAAATCCGTCAGATGAACTCCGAATCAAATAGTTTCCGGGTCAAATAGTCGCCCAATGAGACGCCTCGTATTATAGCCTGTCGGCTAATCTCCTAATCTCCGTTCTTGTTGCGATGCAGTTATGAACTGATTTTATGAAACAAATAACCGTACCTATATATCCAGCAGTGCAAGAAATATCCCTTGATCTTTTCACCTGGTCTGTCATTGAAGAGAGCAACGGGGAGCAAATAATAATCTTCGGTGATCGCTCATGGACTGGAGTCGACAGCAAGGACGTCTTCGTCAGCCGCCTGCAGCTTCACTCAGGCGGGGATTTTTCTGCGTCTCGTCCGTACACTCGGCAACATAAAGATTTCCCGTAGCCGGTAAGAAGAACGGCTATACAGTGTCTTTTACGTAGCATGCAAGAAAGCATCTGCAGTTGCTCCTGCTTTAATGCGGGCACGCCAACACACCATAATTTTAGATCTCGCCCTGCTTGAACTTGGCCGCCACTGAATACCGGTATAGGGCGCTTTCCATTTCGCGTAGTCGGCGTGGCCGCTGGCAATGCCTTGATTGTGCACTTCCATTTACTATACCGGAGCAATGCTGGCCTTGCCTCCAAATGGAAAGCGCCAATACAGGCTCTTCGCCTGTTGAGGCTGGACTGTGATTGGTCGCCAGTCTGACATGCGCGACAGATTTAAGATAGGAACTGTCCCAGATCTTAATCAGCGACATGTCCGAAAGAGGAGCGGTTTATTAAGTCTGAGTTTTAATCAGATTGAGAGAAGCCATACATTTTGAGATCAATTTGTCAAAGGTCAAGGTCACAGTCCCCCCGAAACAGAATCAAATTTAGCTGACTATATATGTTAGGCTGGAATATTCAGAGTTCTCTCCCCTACATGTATATGGCATTTGTCCTGTGGAGTTGTCTCCCATGTTTGAAACAGCTACATTTAGTTAAACTGTTGTGAAATGAAAACCATACATTTACTAATTTAACGGGGAGAGGGGTCCTTTGTGAAGTTCATACCTGTTTATTAACTAAGAACAAAGGTTTACTTCATCACTTTCTTCTTCCTTCATGAAAAATTCTCTTGCCTGAAAGGAATCCTTTTGCAGGAAAACTATTATTTTCTTGTTTGACTATTGTCGATTTCAGTGTGGGATATGTGAGATCTCAGTTCTTGCTTCAAGGTCAACTAGTTACCAAGAGTTAAGCCCATTTTAGTTTATCATTCAATATAAGACGTGATATATGTCACATTCTCAGAAGCACAAAATTGTAGACCTTTCTCTGGATTGCTAGCTACCAATTGGAATCAAGGCTATTAAACAACCTTGAAATTTGGACCAATGTAATTCCAGATATACGGGCATATATTGAAGCCCCTTGGGCTCTTGTTAGTAAATGTTCGTGAGTTAATCGTGTATGGTCGATTCTACATCGGCTGATCGAAAACATTTGTGGCTGTTCAGATGACTATATCCTACAGTTTTTCCTACCTTCCTCATGTGCTGTTTATATTGAACCCTCATTTTTGTGGCATCCTGTTCTGCACAGACTGCTCGACTCGTATGGTGTGACCATGATAGACATCACCAGCAGGACTTGGAGCATTATTTGTTCCTACCCCCTTGGTCTTGGATTATTGTCATCATGAATTGCGGTCAATGCTTCATGTAAGAGAGCTGGAGAATTGTCTGCCTTACTGAATGTGGTGAAATCTAACTGCATGAAAATTGTGTGTCTTGTATACATGTATATGGGAAAGCATAAAATCTTTATCTGCAGTTTAGCAGCGGCCTTCTTATTGAGAGGCTTTATGAAATGTTCACTACTTTGATGTTGTCGTTGTATTGAGCGGTGTTCTAAAACCAGTAGTCGTGCATCTGTTTTCTTCGTGCCGCCATATCCCAAGAATGACTACATAGGAGCACCAAACTTACATCACACAAGTATGTGGTCACAGAAAAGAAGCCTATCGAAAATCGATGAAACTGCCCCATTTTTATACAGACGTAATATGTGATGGCAATTTCTGTCCATCCATCCATTCATTCGTGTGTGGTCTATATCTGGGATAGTTTGAGATGAGGTCAGAGGTCACTGTCCTCAAAATTAAGAAATCATTGAACGACCTGTGACAGTTTTCTATCAACAGTTCCAATTCTTTGTGAGTGAATCGCGGTCAAGGTCATTGTGGCCTAAAATCATGAAATCATTGAAAATTGCAATATTTTGTGATTAGATTCATTAGGGGGAAATGATGTGTTGTGTACAAATATGGAGGTCAAGGTCAAAGGTCACTGTGACCCCAAATAGCAAAATAATAAAAAATAGAAATTTTTGTGTCAGTAGATACATTAGGGGAAATGATGTGTCATGTACCTAATTTGAGGTCATGGTCATTGTGACCTGAAAATCAGGAAATCGTTGAAAATGGCAATTTTGTGTGGTATTGGATGCATTAGTGGAAGAGTGTTGTGTGGGGGTATATTGATGCCAGTTTTGGCTCTTCTTATCTGGGTAACCATGTAAACCAGGCTTCAATTCCTGACACTCAGATGTAGTTGGACACTCAGATCTATGCAGATGATATTATTTGTGTCAGTCATTTACGCAGGTTTCTCGAATCAGCGAGTGAAAATTTGTATTCATATTGGCAAGCACATGACTGTGCATGCATGTGGCCACGAGGACCTTTAGCTCCAGTTCATTCTGTCATTCACTTCGCTTGTATAGTGTGCCTGTGTAAATATGTAACAAGTTGTGGTGGGGGAGGCATCATGATGTTATATTCAATTTCCCGACCAATAGAATATACCATGCAGACCCAGACCTTTCACATTGAGTATCAACAGCGAAAGAGAGGAGTGGGTAGGGGCATCTTCATTTTATCAAGCCAATTTCTACGTTCCCACTCCGAACTCCCCTTGATATATCTGGGCTCTTCAATGTTCAAAGAACTTATAAATATACACGAGACGTCACTGACCTGGAAAACATTTGAATTTCGAAATATGTCGTAGAAGAGCGTTATTGGTTGGCTGACCTATATAGGGGGCTAATACAAACACCATATTAGGAGGAATGGCGCCGCTACTTGAGGATGAGGACTCTACTCACAGTCGGTATCTAGGTTCTGATTGGTTCTTCGAACGTTCGTAGGTGAAATTTACATGTCCGATTTTGAACACTGAAGGTCAGATAAATCAAGGCAGGTTCGAAGTGGGAACGTAGAAATTGGCTGGATAAAATGAAGATGGGTTGGAGTGGGGGCGGGGGGGTGTGATCACCCTGCAGTCGACACCAAATTGACCCTTTATTTCCTAATCTGTATGGTGAATACTGTAGTAATTCAATCACCCTATTGTAATTCAATCACCCCCCATTCTGTGGACAAAATTTAATCAGTCAATAAATTTGATCGCCCTCCAAAATCCTTAAAGTGTAAATGTGGTACTTCTGCAAGTTTACGTCATATTAAAGATAATCTTCCAAATTATAGGATTTGTACCCTGTTTCTTGTTTTACGACTTGAATTTGAACAATTTCAATGTTATTAATGTTAATTTAAGGCACAGCCCAACAAGCATGTCGGAACTTGTGGCATTATTATGGAACCACATCACTATGCAATGATGTTGCCAATTTGTTCAGTTCTCTGCATTGCTGTGATGTCCCGCAGACTGCAGAATGCTCCAACTATGACGTCGTCAACATCATCTCTGACGTCAAAAGAGGCAGTGAAGATTTCTCTTCCACTGCAGAAAGCTGCCTTTGAATTCTCTGAGACACACTACGGGTGAAATGTTTGGGAAAAACTTTATTATGTTTTGTTAGTCACATCGTTAACTTGAATATGACATACACTTACATAAGTACCCCTATTACACTTTAAAATAATAATGGCATAATTAATTATCTGTTCGATTTTGGACCATTTTGTCAACTTCTTGATATAATAAATTTGATCATCCCTGATTTTATGGTTGGAAATTTCACTTATAATAAATTGAATAATTAGAGAAATATACGTATGTGAAATTATATCAGTGTATCGGTACTGCATGGTTTCTGACTTTGCTGTCGCAATCAGTATTACTGTAATGCATGTCATCATAAAGAGTGCCTGCTGTTTTGGGTTGTAGATGCCGAAGAGCTACAGAGAGTTACAGAACTTGGTAAAGAAAGAAGCAGAAAGAAGATGGCAACAGATGGAGCCACCAGTTCTAGTACAAGAGGAGTTTATGGCTCTCATTGATAAAATCCCTAACAATGACCTGACCACTCCTGAAGAAGTCGCTTTAGGTACTTGGTTTCACAAAATGTTTGATTACCAGTTAGTTAACTACAATGGGTACAATAAGTCACATTCACCATTGGATGTTCAGGATCATAAAGTATATCTGAAGTTAAAGGAGAACTTACCTTATTTTATATAGGTTCCTATTACAAAGGTTAGACACTTAAAAAAATATAGCCAACTATTTTACTGTCGTTGAGGGTGATAACCTATTATATTTATTACAATTTGTGGAGCAATGTTTCCGCTTTGAGGTCGACGTGGGCGCCGCCATGTTGCCTGTGGGATGACGTGACTGATGACGTCAGAATTCAGGACAACGTCACGGCTAACGCTTTATCCAGGGCCGTTCCAACTACGAACATTTGAATGACTCTGGGTCCGAATTTTAATTCGAGGGGAAAACTGGCGCTGCAAATCCCACGGGGGTAATTCCTAAAAGCAAAATGGTTTAGGTTATCTCCGCCCACTGAAGAATTTCTTCCCCAAATTTTTCAACTGAGACTTGTCCGATTCAATCTGGACAAAATTAGAAGCTGAGCAGTAAAACTAAAACAGCATCCTCTGCAATTGTCCACTGATTTGAGTTGGAGGACGATGCTTCTAAGTAAACATTTTCATGGTTACACTTGAACTATTGAAATCAACTGGGACATCAGTGAATTTATTGGGTTTCTTCCCATGCGAATTATCGGCATGATCATCACGATCAACCTTAAATATCCATGAAGTTGTGACGTTTTTAGATGAGTATACACTCACTTCCGCTCATCTAAAAATGTCACGCAGTGGCGAGCGACAAAATATTCAATATTTCTTTTATTTCACATTCTATCAACATACATGTAAGTTTTATATAATGAGTTTTGGAATACGATTGTTGATAAATATAATCACACTCAAAAATAAGGTAAGTACTCCTTTAATGGTAATTGATAGAGTTTGGAAAGCATTATAATTGTTCAGGTGGATCGCGAGGCAAACATTTTTGTCGGTGACCTATCCTTATCTCTTTAGTGTGAATACCTGTGGTGTTTATCAATAGGCAAACATGAAAACGTTTGGTGCAAAACATATATATATCAGATGCACCAAACAATATAACCTTGGTAGAAATACTGACTTCAATTGTTTGTGGAAATTTGTTTATTGTTACTATTTTAGCGGCAAAGTTTCTCAATGAGATCGGTGACATGCTCCACTTCAGTGACCAGCTCCGTGGGCTGAACTCTCTGTATTTCCTTGATCCCATCTGGCTGTGTGACTTGCTTGCTCAAGTCTCTGTTAACCCGGTAAGCAGGTTGAGAAACTGTGAGCTCTCCACTTTGGAAGTGAAAAAGCTTCAAAATACAGAAACGGTGCATTAATATATAGTGTTACAGATCTTAACACATATTTGCCGCCCCATGAGGCTCCCAGGGTTTGACCTGGGGTGTCGTTGTGCACACTCCAGGTCATGGTAAGAATAGGTCTCAGCTCCTCAGAAAGCTTGTCATAAGAGGCGACTAACTGGGGCACCCGTGGGGATCCTGGGTGTGAAAAGGAATAGGACCCCACCCGTGGGGTCTCGGGTGTTGTAAGGAATAGGACCCTACCCGTGTGAATTCCGGTGTGAAAAGGAATGGGAACCAACATCGTGATATGACTGAAATAGTGTTGAAAGCGACGTTAAATCATATTCACTCACTCACATATTTTCCAGTTTATATCATTCATACTTTGTGTATTTATGAGCGATTTAACAATTTTACCATAGTTTTCATCAGAGTTTTCATCGGAGCAATATGCACCTTCCTGTTAAGGGGTTGGGGGCTTGGTCGAGTGACGTCCAGGTCTGGAGCGGTGACATCAGGCAGGCATGTACACAAAAGTTCATTTCTTCAATAAAATGCCTGAGTATCATCGCAAAAGTTGCTATGATAAGAGTTTTGGTTGTCATAAATCACCCAACATACTGAGATACGGTGGGCATTTTGAAATCAGAAAATTTGCTCCGCCAATCAGTGATACCAGATGGTAAATGCTGCTTGTCTTGCTGATCTCTGTGAGTCTGGGATCAAAGGTAGAAGTCTAGTGCCCAAGTATTCCTTGCTGCCCCAAACCAACCCATGACAGAAAACATCACTTTAATTGTCAGCCCTTCTAGGCCTAATTGTTCACATCAATCGCAACAGCTGAGATTCATCATGACAACAACAGCCTTGCTAGAGTTTTCTCCCAGACACACACAGCAGTCATGCAATGACTACACTGTAATGCATATAAGCCTGCTTAGCGGAAACTGTCAGTCGATATTTCAATTGACATATCCACTTAATCCAACCAATGGTAGCATCTCTAATATATTGACCAATCATGTGTGTAAGTTCAAAGCGAGGTGTGTCGGCAGTAATGTGTAGCATGGAATAGGGCCAATATTATGAGGCTGACACAATCCCATGTGATCAGGTCGATGTTCACACAACAAATGACAGTGGCCAAAGACATGCCTGGAACGTTGTTTTGGGGTACCCTATTCTTCTAATTTTTCGAACAGCATTTTTAGACTTAGAAGCAGAAAAAAATCCATCTTTATGTCCCTGAGGCCGAATACTGTGGCATGGATATGTTATTTATCCGAAGAACTGCAAAGATAGCTAGTGAAATTTGCAGAATGTCCGCAGAATTTCTCTTCACAGTAGCCTGAAATTAAGTTTTGCTGTCTGAATAATTAGTAGAAATAGGGTAGCATGATATACTTGGGCTGCATCGACCAATGATGGAATAAGTTTTGAAAGTTTGAAAGACACTGAAATATATGCGAAGTCTAATCAGTGGAGATAATGCTGAATATGAAGAAATCATATCAGGGGAGAGAAAACAATGTATGGGAGACAACTCGTATTAAATCACATCAGGGGAGACAACTTTTAAATTAAGACATCATGGAAGGGAAGTGATGTTGGAACACATTAGGGGAGTCTCTCATCTGCTGACATTTCTGATCTTTCCAGGCTGGACAGAAGTATATAACTGATGGTGTTATCCAGAAGATTGATCTAAAGCACCTGTTCTCTGGTGAGAAGTTCCCTCATACCTACATGGAACAGTATATACAGCTTCTGGAGAGATTTGAACTCGCTCTAATGTTGGATGAGCGCAGGTAGGACATATTTGTGTAGAGGACTTCAACAATTTCCAGTTTGCAGAGTCTCAAAAATGGCACAAACTGAAAAATGACAAAAACTATTTCTCTGCTTTAAATTGCGGATCACTGAAATGAACTAAATATTCCCAATACATATACATTTATATATATAGTAATGAGAATGTCTCGAAAAGGACTATCAAATGAGAAGCCCTCAAATAATTCAACCACAGGCAGTGAAATTTCCTACCCTGGTTATCACTTTTATTAGAACAATATTGACAGAATTGCCCAAAATTGAAATCCATTATATCTTCGTTATTTTCATCGTATTATGAAATTTCTTAGAATGGGCAAAAAATTGAGGGTGATTGAATTTTACCCTATTCAGTTATCTGATAAATAAATTTCTAGAAAAGATGGATATATTTGGTCTGCGTGAAAAAAAACCTCCTCCCTCATTTTTTTTCATTTTTTTATGATTGCCTGTGAATTAACTTATTTTATTCAGCCAAGTCATCTGAAATCTTAGATTTGATTCCCAAATCGTAAACCTGCTTCAATTCATGCCAATTAATCTCCGTCAGGAAGATGATACAACGTAGAAAACGGAAGTTAAAACTAAAAGTTAGCTCCCCTAGTGGAGAGTTGTCTGCCCCTAGGAGAGCTCTCCCATCTATCCCAGCGGCATTACTATAAAGGCTCTGCTCAAATCATTCTAGTCCTCTTTTCTCTGTTGTACCTCGACCAGTGCACATCAAGGAAGTGTTTATACAACCTGGGTTGTTGTTGTTTGTAACGACCCGCAGTATCCTTATCAGTTTTTGACTTGTGTTTCTTTCTTGTCGGAAATTCTTTCATTATTGTCGGAAATTCTTTCATTAGCTATGTCTGAGATTCCGATTTCTAATGCATGTAGTTCGTGTGGGCAATTTTGGTACAGTTCGGATGCCCACACGGTTTGCTTTACTTGTAAAGAGTTGTGTTATCGGCGAAGTACTTGCGCCGAGTGTATATTATGGGACCCGTTAGCTTGGGAAAATTATGCCCAAGCTGGACGGGCTTACCTTTTGCAGGCATCCGACGACCCGTTCGGAAGTCGACGGACGCCTGTTGGAAATTGCTCTTGTAAATGACATGAAAATTAACGAAGATATCGTTGGAATTGGATTAAATGTTTCCCATGGTCTTAGTAATCAGACCTCGCCCGCTTCTGTAAATATACCACCAAGCGGGACAGTTCAACGTCTAGATAAATCACAAATTTTAGACAGCTTAGCGTGTACAGGTATGGCAATGTCTGGAGTTGCAGCCAAACCGGTTCCTTTGTCTAGTTCAACAAAGACTTCTCGCTCCAAACCGACCGTGCCTGAGCCGTCCATTGTTCTCGTCGGACAAAAGAATGCAGTGGGGTCGCATATTATCTCGACCTCTCCATTGTCTATTGGTTTATCACACTCCGTTACCTCTAAACGAAATAAACGTCGTCGTGTGTCGGTTTCTCCTTTGCGGGTTAAATCAAAACGCAGTTCTAAATCCGTTTCTCGTTCTATGGTGGGTCGTTCGGACCTACCTTTGAGTGTTCAAATTGCTGACTTGGGGTCTCCGACTATTGCGTATGCTTCACATCGTCGGTACCATACTTCTACTCGACGCTCACGTACACCGCAAAGCCGTTCACGTTCTCGTTCCCCGGTTCGGTTTGTTGTTTCACCACGACGTTCTATTACACCACATCGCTTGTATTCACATGTGCGTCGTTCTCATTCGCCTGTACGACGATCTCGTTCTCCGGTTCGTAGTTCTCGTCCACCGGGTGATTCTAGTACTACATTTCGGCTTCCCCGTTCTTCGGTTCGCCGTTCTCGTACTTCGATTCTACATTCTCCTGCGTCTCCACGCCGTTTGCCACGGCTTTCGGTATCGCCTTCTGATCTAGATCGCCACGATCATCTATCGCAGACTCCGTTCCTTGATCATGCGGTCGTCCACGATTTGCCGACTTCTCGCCGAAGTCATATCACTCGTCCGCCTATGCCGGTTTCGTCGAGTTCATCTGATGATTCCTTTTCCTCAGTGAGAAGTTAGGAACATACGTCAATGATGGTTTTTTTTGGATAAATTGGATGCGCTTTTAGCGTTGGTGCCGGATATGCCGTCTGCTTCGAATAATGGTCTTTCTCGTATTAAATGTCAGACAAAAGAATGCTTCCTCGCCGTATGTTATCTCACCTATGTCATTTTTGTCAATGGTTCGATGGCGATTAAATAGGTAATATTTCGGGGATAGTTTGTTTCACATTTCTGTCTTCTTTCAAAATTTTATCTGGGCAAAATTTTAGACTTCACACGGTTTGTTTTTCCATCAGCCATGTGTTTAATGTCTCTGGACGTACGTCGCTAAATTAATTGGCTCTTGTCGGAGTTTTTCAAAATTTTCTATATCTTGAAATGATTGCCCGACGATATTTTCTAAAAGTCAATATGAATCTCAGGCTTATCTGATAACACAGTCCTGCGTGATGGAGACAATGTGTATTCAATATCGCGTCTCCACACGAACAATGAGTTCGACCCGCTGTGTTTGTTGTGGGTTTTTACGGGCTCTCGCGACCTCGTTTGTTATTGCTCAATTTGTGACAGATTTGTATTTAGTCCCCGGCATTTCTGTAAGTCTGCCTTTTAGTGCTGAGCTTTTAAGGCCTATTGTGATCTCTACAATAAACGAACAGGTTTTGTTTCGTTGATTCATGAATTTTATGCATTGAGTTTGTGTAAATCTCAAGTAGGATTGTAAATAGTATCCTCACCGGCGGGGGTTTCGTCTTTTCCCGCCGGGGAGATCTGATACTTTATTTGCAGCCCGTCAACTTTCATGTTGTTGTTGTAACTTCTGTTCGGACTTGCAGTTTTGGTAGGTTCACCTTCATACATTCAGTTCCTTGGTCCTACCAAAATGTAATCTCTTGTTATATCAAGTATTATTACGTTGATTTTGATATCCTGTGTTCAAGAGAGATCTTACAGAGGTTTTATATGCCTTTCATGCTGACATGAATATGAAGCGTGATTGTTGCATTTGTGTTACGTAATCACAACTCAACCCTATTTACTACGACCCTTTGTCGCATCTTAATGAGCTTCTTTACTGATCTCTTTATGTAATTAAGGGTCTGTCGAACAACAATGAGATCACGTGTTGGTTTACGTGAGTGAGTAAACCTATTCACCCACTCACCCTTGTTTATTGTGAAAGTGTGCTATTCTTGAAACACAAATTTATGTTATTTACATTGTGATTTGTTTTGTTTCACACCAAGTTGGTCCCATCTGTATACTGTATTACGCTTATAATTCAGATGGAGTTATGCACTAATTTTAATTTCTTCCCTTTGAGAAAATTTAAAATTACTAGCGTGAGTGGGAATGTATTTGGCCGGCCAAGGATCAAGCCTAATGACACGTAAGTCGTGAAGTCTTCTATGGTTTTTCTACCAAGTATGTATTACCGGTACAGTCTACTAGAGCATCAAACTGCTTTTTAGTAATGTTCTTACTGTTCTTCTTCTCGACAAATTGTTCGTGCTAGGTCATTTCAAATTCTAAATTTTTGAATAACCTCACTTTCCTGCCGGCGAGAGACTTTAAATGTATTTCCTCTCTTCGGGAATTTAAAATTCTTTGAGGATCTTTCTTGGTTACTTGGAAAAATCTTTGTTCTGGATGTCGGTTGTGTGACTATTTGGGTTATAAATAGTAACATTGTTGTAAATGTTTAATATTCTCTCCATATAAAACTCCAGTACTGAATTTCATGTACAGGAGACAAATTACATCGGGAGAGGTCATAATGTAACCATGTTCACTGACACATTATTCATGTTCACTGACACAAAGATCCATAATCCCATTTATCTCATTGAGCTTACATTTGGTGATTCTCGCATTTTTCACATTACGCTTTCCTGTTACACCTTGACGACATTTTTCATTACGCCGTCATGTGTCTCTCATACACTTGTGCGTCGTTCTCTTACATCGGTTAGACGTTTCCGGTACGCCATAACGCCGTTTGTCACGTCATTTCTTCATTTGCGAGATGCATATTTTTATATCCATTCATCTTCGTTGTTCGGCACTTCCTTCGATTCTCCATCGTCGGTCGTCGGCGGGAGTGGAAGTCCGTTCGTTTGGCGGTAACCTTCCACTTGTATCAATTCCTCTCGGGTTTTTCACATTGTGATTTACTTACGTTCGTCGTTACTCTACGAAGAGAGTTCTGTTCAGACCTTGTTGATTCCAGTTTTGAGTTCAGAATAACAAAATTCTGTTGGAATCAACAGTATTTGGTCTAATACTGTTATATGGAATAGGTCTTTGGATTATGGACGTCGATATTCTCTGAGGACGACGGCGGGATTGTGAATGACGGACTAGTCGCCTGTAATTGAATTCAGCACAGTGTTGTGTTGACTTTTGTTTAACACAGAACCATGTTGACTTTAACACACAAACATTATGTTGAGATCCATTTACCTTGGGATTGTGCTTAAACAACACAATGTTTTTCGTGGTGTACTTGGGGAACAGTTTTCCGATTTTCTCCATCAAGTACTTTATTCCTGTATGGACCGTTGCACCAGTGGTTAGACTTTGACATTATGGTTCGGTCATCAACTTTAGGGTTGTTTAAAAGCTACAGCGGATTTATTTGTCCTGGTGCCGAGGACGTGATACCGTTCCCGTCTCTATTTCCCTCGTAACTGACTTCCTCCTTCATCTTCACCAGGATAGGAAGTTTCATATTAGCACCATGGTAGGCTATCGATCTGCTCTGGCTAGGGTGTGAGGTCTTACCTTTGGTACCGACATTAGCCTTAATGATAATATCTCTGCGCTTATTCGCGCCTTCGCATTACAGTCGTGTCGTACTCGCCAACTGTTACCGAAATGAGATATCGGTGTGGTTCTGTGTGTTCTGATTCGTCCACCTTTTGAACCCTTAGAGTCCGCGTCTATAAAAGCTGTGTCTTATAAGACGGCCTTTTTGGCGGCGTTTGCTTTGGCGTCTAGAGTGTCTGAACTTCATGCTCTTGAAAGATCTTCTATGACCTGGACAGCGGATTGGTCTTGCATGTCTTTTCGGCCCATTCCTGAATTTATCGCCAAAAATGAGTCTGTTCGTTCAGGTCCGTGCGCTCAACGTTCGTACTCCATTCCTGCGTTGTCAGACTTTGTACATGGCCTCGAGGACGATCTTCTGCTATTTCCCGTTCGAGCCATTCGCCACTATCTTACTCGTACCGATTCCGTTCGCGGCTCTCGGCGCCTGTTATTTCTGTCCCTTCGCCCATTAAGTGGTCTTATCAACTGGCCATTGACGCCCCTCCGCTGTTGTCTACCGCTTCTTCACATGAGATTCGAGCCATAGCTACGTCATGGCCTTTATGGAAGAACTTGTCCCTCCATGACATTGTCCAGTCTTGTGCCTGGACGGCGAACTCCACGTTCACCAATTTCTATCTGAGAGATATGTCAGTCCAATCAGATAGTGTGACCACGCTTGGGCCTCTGGTAGCCGCCCAACACGTGGTCAAGTAAAATTTCAAAAAAGGGGGGGGGGCGGCATTTTGGATCACCACAGCAAATCAGACAACTTGCTGTATCATCTCATCTCATCTCCCATTCGTAACATATGCTAGAAGGAAGAAATAAGTCAGATGGCCGGCCAGGGATGCTCATTTCATCAATATAAAGGCCTGACACTGGTGAGTTTTAAACTTTACCTTAACTGCGGTTTGCTTGTGTCTTTCAGTAACTGACTTCCTTCTAGATGTCTCAGCTGGGTCACCTGCGTTTCAACTCAAAAGACCGAAGATCTGTTCCAGTTCTAGTGTCAACAGTAGTGATGACAGTACAGAGAGTTGACGGTTACGCAGCCTGACCCAGAGAGCAAGCACGGTCAATTCCAACGCATCCTTCATCACTCCAAGAATGGTGAGTTGCCCTGAAGAGGCTTGCGGACTGAGAGTGGTGTGGACTTGGTTACCCTCTAAGCTTCGGGTAGTTATACGCTCTCCCCGTACTTATGGTCGGACCAAGGATCTCCCTGTATGCAAGGGCTTGTGGCTAATTCCCC
>JAVTVY010053783.1:0-25704 GCA_036873755.1 Hanleya hanleyi
CGAAGAGACTCGGAAGTGAATGACATTGTGGGAAAAACCCCACAGACAGGTCAGTACATGTGCTATCATGTTCACACTCCGTCACCGAAAAAGACACGGACTGAAGATGGCGGACCTCGCCCGGTGGTGGTGGTGGTGGGAGCTCCCGTGTGGCAGAGCTCTTGGATCGGAGCTCTTGGAGCTCAAAGCGTGTGGAGCTCAGAGCTCGGAAGTGGGGTCAGTTCCGGTCACGTGAACGGAAGCGGAAGTGACCTCACAGAGGTTATATGCAAATGTCACTTCCGATCTCTGAGCTCCACACGCTTTGAGCTCCAAGAGCTCCGATCCAAGAGCTCTGCCACACGGAAGCTCCCACCACCACCACCACCGGGCGAGGTCCGCCATCTTCAGTCCGTGTCTTTTCGGTGACGGAGTGTGAACATGATAGCACATGTACTGACCTGTCTGTGGGGTTTTTCCCACAATGTCGTTCATTTCCGAGTCTCTTCGGTCACTTCCCGAAAAGACACGGAGGTGGCCGAAGAGACACGGAGGTGCCCGAAGATGTCACGGAGGTCACCGAAGATGTCACGGAGGTGCCCGAAGATGTCACGGAGGTGCCCGAAGAGACACGGAGGTCACCGAAGATGTCACGGAGATCACCGAAGAGACACGGAGGTGCCCGAACATGATACCAGCTAGCGTGCTATAAAAGGGAAGCGGCCTGGCCGTTTCATCAGACACTCTGTCAACCACCAAGATGTTCACTGGTACTACGTGCTCGAAATCATTCACTCGTCTGCACGACTTGCGCCGCCATGAGGCTACCAAGCACGAAGGAACCGCCCGGTATAGCTGTACGATATGTACACTGTCTTTTCAGCGCCCGGATCATTTACAGCGCCACACACGTGCACGCCATGAAGTACACAAGCGTCCATGCGAAGAATGTGGCTGGCTTTTCAAACTGACCAGTCAGTTGCTGCGACACCAACGCACACGACACCCTGTTCCGCAGCCACGTTTGCAGGTAGAAGAGCCCGTAGGCATCAATATCGAAACAGGGGGAACTCCTACCCATCGCACGAGGGCCGATGATGATGATGTCGCCCTAATTCAACAGTCAAATTCCGACGACAAGACCTTGGGCCAGATTTTGTACGACGTGGAGGGCAAAGTACACTTCGTGGACGAACCCATAAATGTTCCCAGCGATCTGTTACACGAAGACCATCCAGTGAGTGACATCTATCCGCGCCAATGGCCCATGATCCGGCACTGTTTCTGCCGTCATCGCCCTATTCAAGATATCTACAATTTCCGACTGACCGACCTCGCCCGTCTACGCAGCTACGTGGAAGCCATCTTCAACGATCAAACTACGGCCTTCAAGTTGAATCTGGCGTTTGGTTATATGCTGCAGCATAAGGACACAGACCAAGCCCGATATTTTTACCTGAGCAGTAACATCCGGGTATTTGACCAACCGTTTACCATCATTAACCGGGCGTCGCTAGAGGCGATGCTGGAGAAACTGGACACCGTGGATCCCTTGGAATGGGCCCAACAACAACACCCCAACACACAATGGGTCGTAGAGAGGGTGACCAATGCCACGTTTTTCGTTACCAAGCTGACCGATCTCCCCCATCGGCTGAATGCGTCACTCATGCACTGATGAATACCATAACATGCCGTGCATACTCTATATGTCTACATGTTGATCGTTGACGTTACGGAGGTGACCGAAGAGACACGGAGGTGACCGAAGATGTCACGGAGGTCACCGAAGAGACACGGAGATCCATCCGGGTTTATACGGGAACAGCCGGGTAGTTACGGAGGTGACCGAAGAGACATGGAGGTGACCGAAGATGTCACGGAGGTCACCGAAGAGACACGGAGATCCATCCGGGTTTACACGGGAACAGCCGGGTAGTTACGGAGGTGCCCGAAGAGACACGGAGGTGACCGAAGATGTCACGGAGGTGCCCGAAGAGACACGGAGGTTACCGAAGATGTCACGGCTCGGCCCTCGACTTGGGGATAGTTGAACTGCGTGTGCTAAAAATAGATCACCAGCTAGCGTGCTATAAAAGGGAAGCGGCCTGGCCGTTTCATCAGACACTCTGTCAACCACCAAGATGTTCACTTGCACAACTTGCCAGAAGCTGTTTACTCGTCTAGATAGTTTACGACGCCACGAGGCCTCCACCTACAACGATGCTCGGTATACTTGTACAACCTGCGCACGGTCATTCAATCGGGAGGATCATTTACTGCGCCACGAACGCTCATTCCACGAGGGCGCGACGGAACAATGTAACGGTTGTGGTCAACTCTTCAAACGGCCCAGTCAGTTAAGACAGCACCAACGTTTGATTCATAGTCCATCACCACGGTATGAGCGACAACTTTCCACTAAAGAGGCACCCATGAGGGTCAGACCTAGTGAAGATGAGCCCGGGGAGACGAACGCCACTGGTGATGCGATGACGGAGAGCCCGCCTATACCCACAGTTCAGAAGAACCTGGATATCCAGCCGGACCCCACCGTTAAGGTTTCGAGTCACACGCCTGACAACAACGAACATTTTCTGGAAGATACGGTGGATGTTCCCAGCGATCTCTTACAGGACGCCCATCCATTGAGTGACATCTATCGGCGCCATTGGTCCATGATACGGCAATGTTTCAACCGTCATCGCCCTATTCAAGATATCTACAATTTCCGACTGACTGACCTCACCCGTCTACGCAACTACGTGGAAGCCATCTTCAACGATCAAACTACGGCCTTCAAGTTGAATCTGGCGTTTGGTTATGTGCTGCAGCATAAGGAGACAGATCAAGTCCGATACTTTTACCCGAGCAGGAACATCCAGGTATTTGACCAACCGTTTACCATCATTAACCGAGTGTCGCTAGAGACGATGCTGGAGAAACTGGACACCATGGATCCCTTGGAATGGGCCCAACAACAACGCCCCAACACCAAGTGGACAGTGGAGAAGGTGACCAATGTGACGTTTTTCGTTACCAAGCTGACCGACCACCCCATCGGGTGAATGCTTCACCCATGCACTGATAGATACTCAGAATGCACAAACAACTATCTGAGGATATGTTGCCTCAACGGTATCCTGGGCTGCCCGACGATGATTAGAATAAACGGTTCAAAGCGAACATGGCCGAAGATGGAACTTTCGGAAATGGAGACTTCTGATTGGACAAGAATACATCTAACGGACAGGAACGAATATGACAGAAGAGTCTTCTTGAATTGTAAATATACCCAACGCGGCTCCCCCAGCGTGGGTATGATGTAACATTGGGGAGAATAAACTATATGAAAAAACTTCTTCTTGTTGTTGTTCTCTCATGTCTCATCCTTGTTGTTGTTGTTGTTGTTGTACTCTCTCCGGTCTGTTAAGGCGTAACGACGGACGTCACTGCATTTCGAAGAATGAGTGACAATTCCATGGGATATCTAGAAAATCAGAGCTTCTGAGCTATTTCACCAGGGCGTTGAAGCATTGAGCTTGGTGTTGGCGGGCGTTGCTACAAGATGACACCTCACACGACGCATTCGAACCAAGGATGGTCCATCTCTACACCAAATACCTTCCTTCACTGCCCCGAAATACCCGCTTTCGCTACTACTCGTACTGATGACGTCACCAATGACGTCACAGATGCTGCGGACATGCCTCAAATCGGGGTGTACACCCCGAGAGCTACAACATGACACCTCCCACGACACATTCGGACCAAGGATGGTCCATCTATGCACCAAATACCTTCCTTCACTTTCCTAAAATGCCCACTTTCGCTACTACTCGTCCTGATGACGTCACCGATGACGTCACAGATAACGGAAACACCCTCAAATCGGGCTGTACACCCCGAGAGCTACAAGATGACATCTCCCAGGACGCATTCGGACCAAGGATGGTCCATCTCTACCCCAAATACCTTCCTGTACTGCCCCAACATGCCTGCTTTCTATACTACGGCCAGACTGCGCATGCGCAGATTGACGCGACTTGCACTTAAAAACACACCATTCTGGCTCTAACCCACTGTCGCTACTACTCGTACCGATGACGTCACAGATGACGTGGACATCCCTCAAATCGAAGTCTACACCCCGAGAGCTACAACATGACACCTTCCAGGACGCATTGAACCAAGGATGGTCCATCTCTACCCCAAATACCTTCCTGTACTGCCCCAACATGCCTGCTTTCTATACTACGGCCAGACTGCGCATGCGCAGATTGACGCGACTTGCACTTAAAAACACACCATTCTGGCTCTAACCCACACAAGCTTCACTTTGACACCTTCCACGACCCATTCGGATCCATAGCGGTCCATCTCTACCCCAAACACACACCCACATACCCCCCAAAATGCCCGCTTTCTATACTACGGCCAGACTGCGCATGCGCAGACTATTGCACACGGACGAACCATTAGTCGATACTTTACAAACTCCATGGGAGCTTGAAAATAAGACCTCATACGACACCATAGGATCATAAGGGGCTCACCTAGACCCCAAAACGTTCACCCCGTATGGACCTATACCTCCATAACCATGCAGTATAGGCCTATGGGCCTACCCAGGCCTCGGTGAACTTTTTCCAAAAATTTCACCGCTTCGCTCCGGGACCCCTCCCATCGTGTTCTAAATGACGAGACGTGAAAAACAAGACCAAACAACCCATATCACAATGAACGTGTGTGAATTTCCCAGGTTGGACCTATAAGCCTGTATCAAGAAATATATACAATTTATAAATATATAAATGTTATATTCTGTATTCTCAGTTTTATATATTCCACATGATATGCAAAAAACTATTGTGGAGAACACAGGACAAACAACTAACTTATTATGTCCATTTTAATTAGTCGTCTATTTGGGATCTATTAAAAAATCAGTAATTAACTCTGCATAAATTTTCTTTTTTTTGCAGCGTGTAGAAAAAACTGAACTCCACAAAATGACTACCATTTCTCCGTGATATCGATAATATATCACGCTTGAAAAAACTTTGTAATTCTCTCCATATAAAACTCAATTATATAGAGAGACGTCATAATGTATTCATACCCGCTGACACAAAGGTCATTGATTCCGTATTAAGTAATAACAGGCGGTTCGCTGGAGTGTCGCTTATACCCCATGCCCAGTGAAATTGCCGAATGATGAACCGGACACTCCTGTATGACCGCACATGTCATTGTTGACCTTTGTGCTAGTTAACACAAATCAATTATGACGTCTCCCTATGTACATGTAATTGAGGCCCGGTACATGAAACAACTGTACTGGAGTTTTATATGGAGAGAATTACAAAGTTATTTCAAGCGTGATATATTATCGATACCACGAATTTTGTAGAGTTCAGTTTGTTCTACACGCTGCAAAAAAAGAAAATTTATGCAAACTTATGTACTGATTTTTGACAAGTAGACGACTAGGCCGCATCCGGCTTCCATAGCCTTCGCTCCAGTTATTTCTTCATTTCTCAGAGTTACCTCGTTCCAAATTGCCATTACCATTGAATTTATAAGAGAAATATATTTATACATAAAATAAGGGACATGCGATCTTAATTATGAACAACCAGTGGATGAAAGGAAGAATTCAGCGAACCACGATTTAGTATTAACTCTGACATAATTCTCCATGATCTACAATATTAACAATACTATCTCAAGATTTACTATAAGTAGGCAGAGAATTCACGGAGTATCCATGCATGGGGAATGTAAACGGTCAGTAATAAAATGGCTGATCCATTATGTCGCGTGACGACGAAGAACCATTTCCAATCATTTGGGATGAAAAGGTTCTACGTAGGACCCTTTCAACGTCCTAAGAATCCATTTGAATAGAAAAGGGGTAGAACCCTCAGCGTTCTACCTAGAACTCTCAGCATTGGTGAAGAACCCTTTAAGAACCATTTTTCTCAGCATGTGTACGAACTACTTTCCGTATACTTACTAATATTAACTGGAGAAATGATATCTAGAACATTCTTTTCATCGCTATGGTCAATCGACATATAACACACAGTTGAAAAGTGATCGGAACGTTAGACAAATACCACTTTTTATGTCACTTCTGGCGGTGTGCGCTCGGGCGGGAATCCTGTCCGAAAATCTGACTGATGGCTGGGGTTTTCTGCCTCGGTGAGGAGGTTGGCTTCGTCACCTTTCCTTTGCCGGAAGGCACAAAAAACCCTGCATTTTGGCACTAATCTTTATTACCGGAAATCGATATTTTCTTTATCTAATTATAACAAGTAATATGTCTGCTAAAAGTTAAAGCAAAGAAAGTGAATTTTGGGCTCAACCCTGAAATACATGTTATTTCTTAGATTATGTCATTAATACGATTAATGCTTTATTTAAAAAAACTATGACGTCAAAATATAAGCTGTCTGAATATTCTCTTCAAATAGTACTTCATTCAATGTAAGACTTATTTATGGAGAGGAGGGGTTACGAGCAAGCCGCCTCAAGTAATTATCGACATTATAACGTTCTATCAGACGAACAGCTAGTCTCCGGACAATTTTCTCTTATTGCATCAAATCGATTGTTTGCATGTGGGAAGTCCAGAGTACAGTTTGTATGAACACAGCTCACTCGTGACCAGTATTTGACGCAGAGTTTTGGCTTTTCAACCTTTTGTGCGCTCTAATTGTCTCTCCCACCAAAACTTTGGTGATTACGTGCAGATGTATCCCTGGGATGTCGGCTGTCGGCAGCTATTACCGTTGTCACGTGTCACGTTTTGTTAGTATTCATGTGTCACTTTGTGCACCGTTGTTAATCGAAGCCGTACTTTACTGGAATACCTTGTGAACCAAGGTGGAAGTTGACGGGGACAGATTGACAAGAAAGAATTGGACAAACAAATTTCTTGCAGACTAATTGTCTGTATGGATGTAGAAAATTTCATGGGCTCGTGAGCTGACCGATCAAGAACACATGTTCTCTTCATATCATATGACAGGAAAATTATTAAAACGTCAAATCCGATTTGATGCCAAAACTTTGTCCGGATATAGAAAATCAGTAAACCTGTACGTATGCAAACCAGTGTGTACGACTTCCTGTAAACATATATGTATGACTCCCTGTAAACAAAGTATGTACGACTTCCTGTAAACCAGTGTGTACGACTTCCTGTAAACATGTATACATGTTTACAGGAAGTCGTACATGTATACATGTATACTGTATACATATTCATGTATACAATTTTGTACGCCTTCCTGTAAAGATATATGTATGACTCCCTGTATACAAGTATGTACGACTTCCTGTAAACCAGTGTGTACGACTTACTGTAAACATGTATGTATGACTCCCTGTATACAAGTATGTACGACTTCCTGTAAACCAGTGTATATGACTTCATTGAACCAGTGTGCACGACTTCCTGTGAACCAGTGTGTACGATTTCCTGTAAACCATTGTGTACGACTTCCTGTAAACAAGTATGTACGACTTCCTGTAAACCAGTCTGTATGACTTCATTAAACCAGTATTTAAGACTTCCTACAGTATTTACGACTACCTGTAATCCACTAGGTACGAATTCCTGTAAACCAGTATGTACGACTACCAGTAAATCAGCATATACGACTTCATGTAAATCAGTACTTCCTGCAAATATGTATGTACGATTTACTGTAAACCAGTGTGTACGACTTCCTGTGTTCCAGTATTTACGACTTCCTGTGAACCATTATGTACGATTTCCTGTAAATTAGTATGTACGACTTGCTGTAAACCAGTATGTAAACTTCCTATCAACCAGTATGAACGCGACGTTAAACCTTAATTCTCCCTCTCTCTCTGTCAACCAGTATGACCGACTTCCTATAAACCAGTATGTACATCCGGTACACCAGCATGTACGACTTCCTGTTCACCAGTCACCAGTATGTGTGACTTAAACCAATATAACTGACTTCCTGTAAATCAATATCACCGACTTTCTTTAAACCAGTATAACTGACTTCCTGTAAACCAGTATGATTGACTCTCTGTAAACCAGTATGACTGACTTTCTTTAAACCAGAATGACTGACTTCCCGTAAACCAGTATGACGGACTCCCTGTAAACCAGTATTTTTGACGTCCTGTAAACCAGTATGACTGACTTCCTGTAAACCAGTATGACTGACTTCCTTGACTTTTGTTGTAACCGGAAGACAAAAGAGCGAGGTTAACCTCGCTCGTTCGACTTTTTCATCCATTGAAAGTTTTTTGACCGTTCGATCCGAGAAACGCCAGTGTTCTATCCCTCTCAGCATCTCCTTTCATAGATCTGAGACATGGAATATGACTTGATGCATTTTTTTCGCGTTATTTTCGAGGTTTCTTTAAAAAGAAGTCATATGTGGTGTGTGCAGGGAAGGTCCCGTCGAGTAGACCTGAGTATTATAGTCCATTTTAAGTAGTCGTCTACTTTGAAGCTTCTCCAACTCAATAATTAAGTCCGTATAAATTTTCTTTTTTGTAGCGTGTAGAGCAAACTGAACTCTACAAAATGACAACCACTTCTCCGTGATATCGATAATATATCACGCTTGAAATGACTTTGTAATTCTCTCCATATAAAACTCCAGTAAAGTTGTTTCATATGCCGGGCTTCAATTACGTACGGAGACGTCATAATATATTCATGTATTCTGGCACAGAGGTCAATGATGTAAGTAATAACAGGCTGTCCGTGGGAGTGTCGCTTTTTTTCCTATGCCCAGTGAGTGAAATTGCCGAATGATGAATCACGCACACCTCTATGACCGAACACGGCATTGTTGAACTTTATGCTTGTGGACACGAATGCATTATGTCGCCTCCCTATATAATTGAGGCCCGGTATATAAAACAACTGTACTGAAGTTTATATGAAGAGAATTGCAAAGTTATTTCAAGCGTGATATATTATAGACATCACGGAGAAATGGTGGTCATTTTGTAGAGTTCAATTTGTTCTACACGATGCAAAAATGAAAATTTACGCAGAGTTAACCACTGATATTTTACAAGCACCAAAGCAGACGACTAATTAAAATGGACAGACTATAGATTCAACGTATCCGCAGTAGTCTGTTTCGCGGAGGTGGTGACACGTGATGCTAAGGCCTGGTATACACGCGTCAGTTTTCCTTGACAAGAGAGACCAATTTGTGGACGACGCATTCGGCCATTCGCTATATCCTGCACTGGTACGGTCATCGTCTATAATACAAGCTTGTAAGTAAGCTAACGATAACTAAAGACTTCCATAAATATAGTCTCACTTGTCGAGGCAAACTGGCTCGTGTGTACCAGCTTAATAGATTATATACAACAACACATCAGGCATGAAGGAGTTTTACTGTTTCGTGTACCGTGTCGTTGCTTGTTGGAAACGGGGAACATCGGCTGATGAGCTTGCATTAATTGTTGTTTCCGAGCGCGTTATGTTATAGGGTGATCAGGAAAAAACCTTTCTTGCCGATTGCGAAGATAGCGGAAACGTTTATCCTCTTGCGTGATTTGTCGACTTATTCCTAACTTGACTGCGAACGACAAAGATTAAAATCATGAGTAATTCATGAATTATGGCTCAAGCATAAATAGTCGATAATTGAACCGCTTTGTGTGAAAAGTGTGTTGGTGGTTATGTGTCGCTTTTCACCCTAAATTTCACAAATCCACACCACATTTCGTGATCAAATGGCTTAAAGTACGCCAAATTAATGAGAGAGTTCTTATGACAGTTTCGCGCCGAATATTGACCGTTACAGATTAGCACAAGACTGGCAACGGTGTCAAACGAAACTTTTCCGAACCCGTGGGAACTACCAATTTTATTCGTGAGAAGGTTGTAGTCCAGCTCGGTTTGTTGATGTTATCCAGTTGAGTGTGAATAAATGGTATAATCTGAGTAATTAATCATGCCACGGATTGATTATGGTTCCTACAACTATCTTTTGAAGTCTAGATAGAAAAACATGATATAAAAGATTCACTCCATAAGTGATGTCTTATCACAGAGGCAACATCCATTTCATCATCATAAAGTGAAGTGAAATACAGTAACAACAGCTATCCATATTTTTAGCCATTAGACACTGCACGAAAAGCGAGGTTTTCTTCATCATTCGCATTGAACAATTCAAAAGAGAACAAACAATTCGGGACTGGGCGATTTTGGGTGGGAAGCTCAGTATTATCGTTATTTCTGAGTCTAGGGAGGTGAAACTCAACCGGCAAAGGTGAACAATATGATCCAAAGATGATCGCACTTATGACGTCACAGTGACGCCATTTTCGGACGATTCTTTGATTTATTAAATTTTTTTGGCAAAAACTTGATGATAAATCAGTAAATATTCATCGGATGAAAAATAAAGTAATCTGAGCCAATATTGCGAAAACAAATGACGAAAACCTCACACGGCCGACATTTTAAATTTACTCATGATCCTCTGTCAGGGCCGACGGGAGGCGGGGGGCGGGGTGAGCAAAAAGGCTCGCAATGATCCAAGTCACTGGTGGAGGGAAGAACTCAGGTTCGATAGCGTTACTGAGGCTTAACCCTACTTAAAAAGCGCTATGCAAACTTTGTATGATCCGCTAAGCGGAATCATACAGTTTGCACAGAGGTTTTTAAGATCATACCCCAAGTTATGAACATAAACAAAATCACAGCCAATCCTCAATTCAACTCTCTTAATAAAATTACCGGTATGTTATTTTAGTGTACGAATTCCTCCTTATCCTATATACCGTTATAGTTTACCTAATATATCCTAGTGATTAATTACTGGTATGTTATTGTTAACAATTTCACGCTCAAGCTGTTTACTATGGCATCCATCATTTAAATGATGCAAGATTCTATAATCCGTGAGCCAACAATAGATTAACCTCTCTCCCCCTTGGGAATTTTGTCGACTATGTTTTTCAGCCTATCATAGAATAGAATAGAATTTATTAACCAATCAAGTGCCCACGTGGAGCGTACAATCAATACCCCCCTTCGTTGATACAATTGATTCAAACAAACATGTAAAACACACGAGAAAGTTACAAATTTCTCCAACACTGAGATCTGTTTACCATTATGAGGATCAAAGGCTAACTAGCGTTTATGAGATATGTTATTATATACATGTACAAATAAAGCTACCCGGAAAGTTCAGACTCACGTCGCAAGACTATAGCATGACAAATAAATTTTGGTAATGCAAAACAGCCAGATAAACTGGTTCGGTGACAACAATTTAAAATTTGCACAAGATTTGCTTGCTGTTTCGTTTAAAGAAAGGCGAATATTACTATATTTATTACAATTAATTAATACATGAAATTCATCTTCGATCTCATTTGGACAGAAGGCACAAGTTCTATCGTTAATAGGTGTATTATTATACCGCCCATGTTCTATAGATAATCTATGACAGCTTAGCCTGAATCTAGATAATTCCTGTCTATATTCAGTACACTTAATAGAATTAAGATAGGTTTCCCTATGAAAAAGTTTCACACCGGAGAACTGATTATGAAACTGTTTCACATCTGTAAGCATATTAGCGCAAAAATTAGAGAGTTCAATTTTATATTTCCATAAATGACGATAATCTCCGCTAGACAGCGTGATACTTGTTTCGATAAGCACTTAGAACTTTTACAAACATTTCTAGGGGATAAATGAGATATATTCAAAGTAGAAAATAAAGCTTCCATATCCCCCACCCAAGACTCAGTACTTTCACCATATAGATCACATGATAAAGAGTAAACCTCAGCTAAAAGGCTATCATCATGTAAGGATTCAATTCTTGACCAATATCGGGCTTGAGACATGAGGATATCAAAAGTAATTGGTAGCCTGCCAAGTTCTCCACGAACAGCTTCATTACTGGCTTTAGAGTGTACACCTAAAATATATTTACAAAATTTAAGATTAAGTTTCTCAGAGGAAATATCCTCAAAGGATCTCATAAGATAACCATCACCCTTCTGAAGCAATCGTTTACCATTCATACAACCCCAAATTTCTGCCCCATATAATGCAGCTGGTTTTACAGTATGATCAAAAACATATAAGGAAGTATCTATGCTGGGTGTGGTCACTCCAAAGGACTTGACCAGGTGAAAATAAGACTTCAACCCCTTTTTGTATACGTCATGTTTTGCAGCTGAGAAAGATCCGGACTGATGAAAAGTTGTTCCTAAGTAATTATATGTCTTGACTTGATCAAGAGTATTCCCACAAAAAGAAATATTTGTCTTTACGGATTTACCAGATCTAGTGAATACCATAACCTTTGTTTTGTCAATATTAAGATTTAAATTCCACATGGTACAATATTCCCCTAATTTATTCATAGAAATTTGCAAGCCCTTCTCTGACTCGGATAATAACACCAAGCCATCAGCATATAGAAGGCTACTTATTTTACTTGTTTTGAGATGAACTGGACAGCAGGTATCATCAAAGATACCTGGCAGATCGTACAAAAATATTTTAAATAGGTTTGGACTAAGATTGCCCCCTTGTTTTACACCAACGAAAGATTGAAGTTCATTTGACTTGCCAATGTTGACTTGTAAAGTAACACTCCTGTACATACTTTCAATAATTCTATAGAACAAAGGAGGAACACCAACCATTTTTAATTTATATACAAGGCCATCATGTGAAACAGAGTCGAATGCTTTTGAAAAGTCAATAAAGCATGTATATAAAGGAACCTTAAGTGTATGGTTATATTTGTCAAGTAAGGATCTAATGACAAACATGTGATCAATTGTCCGCTTACCACTAGTGAAACCAATTTGCTCTATTGGAATAATATTATTCCTAATAAGGTAGTCTTCAAGTCGCTTATTAAGGACACTGTTGAACAATTTGCCTATGCAGCTAGTAACGGTTATTCCCCTAAAATTATTTGGATCAAGTGAGCTACCTTTCTTATATATAGGAGCTATATAGCCTTTAGACCATCCCTTAGGGTAAACAGAATGAGTAAATACAAGGTTAAATACTTTACTGAAATATTGTAAAAAACAGTTTTGACCACATTTAATCATTCAATTGAGGACATTGACTAGACCACATGCCTTATTGGGCTTTAAATCCTTAATAGCAGCTTGGATTTCCTTATCACTAATACGAAAATCCAATTCATTAAAGATGGGCAGGTCAAAACTAGATGACCTAGAACTTAAATCAGCTGACCCAGTCGATTGTTGCTGACCTAGTTTCTCGAAGTGACCTAGCCAGTCACCTGGATTAATACCATCTAATTTACTATCTAATGGTCTCTCCTTACGGATATCTTTCAAAGTTTCCAGTAAGCACTGGGATTGTCAATTTGCAACTCATCAAATTGCTGCATTAAATTTTCTTTGAACTGACGGCGTTTAATTTTTGTACATTTACGAAATTCTTTAAGACATTTAAAGAAAGAAGATCGAATAAAGGGCTCCTTTTTATATATGCACAATAACCTTGCCTTATAATCAAGATTTTTCTGAATTTCATAGAATGTTTTATCAAACCATTTCGGTTTATTACGTTTCTTGGAATTGTCATGTGGATTTTTTTTCTTACATAATGATTTTGATGCAGCTGTCAAAAATATTTCATTGAGTTGAGCTGCTGCACTTTCAACACTATACCGGAAGTAAACTCAGCTTGCATCAACTCTTCAATTTGCTGTTGCAGCTCAGTTGATACTAAAGCAGCTTGAAATAGCTGTGGAGACATTTCATCCCATGTAAATCTGGTTGGCATATTTCGTAATGGCAATGACCGCCTACAGGCTGGAATGTGATGGCTAACTTTTACAGTAACAGAAATTTGACAGTAATCAGATAAATGGTCAACTAGAGGCATGAAACGAAAATACTTAACATCATTATTGACAAGTAGCTCATTTGACACCAGTACATAATCTACAACACTGCTGCCAAGATACTGATGGCAGGTAAACTAGCCGACAGAATCACCGAACAGTCGTCCATTAAGTATCCTCAATTGCCTGGCTATACTACAATTAAGTAACTGCTGACCCCTGGTATTAAGTACAAGATCTTGACTGACACGCACTGGCGGAGGGATATCACATACATAGTCATCATAGAGATTCATAGAGGAATTAAAGTTATCGTTCTCTATGAAATCTAGATCTGTAGCAGTTCTAGTGTTAAAATCTCCACCAAAGAGAATTTTACCCAAAGAAGAGTATTTCTCAATACACTGTTCAAGATTCTCAATATAATCATGACACATCCTTTTACTATAGGAGGAATGAGATGGAGGGAAATAGACTGCACAAACATATATGTCTTCCAACATTCCAAAATAACATTTACACAGTTTAAACCATATACAGTCATCCCTTTTTTCGAGAATAGTAATCCCTTCTAAAATAGAATTTCTGACAAGAATAGCTACCCCACCAGAGTATTTCTTAGCTCTCTTTTTGCACGTGGTCTGGGATTTTGAAATGGTGTAAACCCATCGATAACAAACTTGAAATCTGGACCACAATGAGTTTCTGATAAACACATGACGTCACAGTTACTAAGTGATGATAGGAAAGATTGATCATAAAGTTTGTTACAGTCATGGATAACCAGACCTTCAATATTCCAGAAGGATAAACTTAATGAGGATAGTCTCACCATGGTAAATACGAAGCTGCGCATCTGAAAACCCCTCGGCTCTGGGCGCCAGCCATTCATAATGTATTCAATTTGAAGCAAGACTTCAGGAACACCAAGCAGTCAAGTGACAAATATACAGATTATGAAAAAATTTGCCATTAGAAATGGCCTCTACGGTTTATGTCCAATCAGAGAAGTCGGTATTCATTACATAAGTCTGTTGATGCATCGATGATGTATACCAAATTTTGTCATAGAGCATTTGAAAATTATCAGAGATAGAGATCATTAATGATTTCGCATAAATTAAAGACGGCCGCGCGGCCCATCCTTCCCACCACTCAGAGAAACTGATGTGGTTATTCATTACAAGTGTCTTGATACATGGATGCTGTATACCAAGTTTCATATAGAACACTGAAATGGTATCAAAGATATACATCATCAAAGATTTTGCATAAATTAAAGATGGTTTCCGCCCAATCAGAAACACCAGAACTGCCATTTATCGTAAGTCTATTGATGCATCGATGATATATGCCAAATTTTACATCGAGCACTCGAACGGTATCAGAGATAGAGATCATTAATGATTTCGCATAAATTAAAGATGGCCGCCCATCCTTCCTGCCACTCAAGAGGAACTGATGTGGTTATACATTGCAGGTCTCTTGATACATCGATGCTGTATACCAAGTTTCGTATAGAACACTTGAATGGTATCAAAGATATATATCATTAAAGATTTTGCATAAATTAAAGATGGCCGCCAAGGTTTCCACCGAATCAGGGAAACTGGTTTGGTCATTCCTTTGAAGTTTCTTGATGCATCGATGATCTATGCCAAGTTCACACACGGAACAGTGAAATGGTACCTAAGATACACAAGATTAATGATTTCGCATAAATTAAATATGGCCGCCAAAGTTTCCAACCAATCAGGTCCAGATTCAATAGGGTTCTGGGTCATGAGCATATGGATGTGCAGTGCAAGTTTGGTTTGCCTAGGGTAAGTCGTTCTAAAGATATCTTGGTAACGAGAAAGCTGTGATGGTTTCGCATAAATTAAAGATGGCCGCCAAAGTTTCCACCCAATCAGGTCCAGATTCAATAGGGTTCTGCGTCACGCGCATACGGATGTGCACTGCAAGTTTGGTGTGCCTAGGGTAAGTCGTTCTGAAGATATCTTGGTAACGAGAAAGGTGTGACGGACGGACGGACAGACAGACGGACAGACGTACATGACGACGACAATACCCTTCGCCAAATTTTGGCCGAGGGGTAAAAACCACAAATGTTTAAAAATTAATTGTAGTATCTTGACCGATACCGCCCCATATCTTTTTCCTTCCAGAAACTGGGTCACCACACACGGAACTATTTAACTGGTTTTGGTGAAACCATCCATCATCATAGTTGTCACGGTTCTTTCTAGATGAGTTTAACTTGACCTAGGCCTTGTAGGCCTGTGCCCCACAGGCACATCATATTTAGATCTATATCTTTATAAAAATGAAGCGGGCATTCTCTCTCGTCGACTTTATGACAAAAGAGATGATTACAATTCGACATCGTAAACTATCCCTTTCTGGACAGTAATATTCCAGTGGGACCTGCATATGGCGTATACATATCTCGCTTAGTAGCATTTGCTAGATCCTGTGTTAAATATGACGATTTTAATCAACGTCACAAAACATTGTTGCAGAAACTTATAAAACAGGGCTATTCCACCAAGCGCCTCCACTCAAAATTTCTCAAATTTGGCGATACATATCGCATGCTGATAGCAAAATACGAGCGTAGCGTGCAAGATCTATGGCGTTACTTTTCGTAACTTGTGTCTAATTCCGCTTAATCCGGGCCTAGGGGCCGTATGAACCCATGTACTTCAAGATCCTCATGAGGCTCATATGAACAGTCACAATCAAAGCGTGACTCAGATACATCATTCTCTAGATGACCACTTTACAACGATTATTATGGATTAAGAATACTGATCAGCGATACGGATTTTATATTTTTGGAACATCATGATGTCTTGTCGGCATCATTGAAAACTGTTGACCGCTTCTCTCTTGCAGGAAACTAGCCTATGTTTATGTATACTATGATTGTCTTTTTGAATTCGGTGCTAATACTGTTGGAATATGGAATAGGTCTTTGAATTATGGACGCGGATATTCTTTAATGGACGACGGCTGAGTTATGAATAACGGACTAGACGCTTGTAAGGTAGATTACAACACATATAAGGGAAGTGGGAAGAGGTGCCGACATACGGACTGCGTCACATGACTTCACAGAATAGTCTTCTGGTTAACTTATTCTAAAGCACATACCAAGAATCTAACGATTCGTGATATGTGTTGTATCTCAGGAACGCTTTTATTGTACCTGTTCATGTGGCAACTTGGATGATATGACCACACAGCCCCTAGCACCGGCATAAGCGGTATTAGATACAAATCTAGAGAGCTATGATGGAAATGGTCTGACAACTCGTATACTGGTAATTGGTGAGCTGTTTCTCTGTGACAACTCGTACATTGGAGATTGGTGAGCTGTATCGTCATTAGATGTCTCGATTCCTTCTAGGCCACGCTGAATCGATGAACCCGGACCTATAGGATGGGTGGTCCGTGTGTTGTCCATACTCAAATACACGGTCATCTGCAACGTCGTTATAGCCCTGGTGATCAGATTGGTAATGTCGCTGGTACTCGTCGGTACTTGTTTCTGTACGGACCATCCTCATAGGGAGAGTAATGACGCGTCTGTTGAACATACGGTGTTTTTGAACGCTTGCGTCCACTGACAGAGAGATTCAGGGAGCGCTGGATAGCCATTCGGAGATTCATGGCCAACATGCTGGTACCCTCAATGGAAAGATGGAACATATCCTGGTCCACGAACTGTTCCTTAAGAATGCCTCTGGATGAGAGATTGGTATTGTCACATACCTGGATGCGATCATCGTGTAGATACAGATGCTGAACAGCTACATTTACTTCATAGAGTAATCTGTTCAACTCAGCATCATCGTTCCTGCAAATGCCAAGGGAAACCACTATCTTCGAAGTTGGCCACTTTATCTGATTTTTTTTTTTAGCAACGTAGACATTTGATCTGTACATGATGAGCTGGTGGCAGACTTAACATCATTGGTAATAAGATGAGTCACAATGCAATCATACTTCCTTGTATCGGCGGCATCGATGAAACGAGAAGCCCCATCGATGGTATAAACTACCTGTTTGGTTATTTCACATTCTCTGATGAGACGACGAGTGCCAATATCTTTGAGGTGCGAGTTCCCCAGTAACAACACACGAGGGACGTCTGGACGTCTGGACTCCTCTTTGGGCAAAGATACTGTTGCCCCTTATATGCATCCAGATCCAGATAAACCAGTCATCGGGGACGGAAAAGAAGAGAGTGTGGAGACTGATGAACTGCGATTATCTCCAGTCACAGCACTAGCATAAGAAGCTGCAGGTTTATTTGACCCCCACTTAACAGTCAGTAGTTCTTGAGCCTTTAATTGCCCCCGAGTGGACCTTTCCGATGAACGAAGTTAGATTGGCTATGCTTGTTTAGAGTTTTCCTCACAGACTGCTTACTATGGAGGACATCATGTATTTTTTGCTGACTGTTTTGAACTTTCTCTAAAAGAGATGTCATATTGTTTATCTTCCCTGTGTTATACTCAACTTGAGACTTCACCTTGTTGATATTTGTTACAACTTCTGCTCCTGAGCCGATAAGCTTTGTTTGAGTTCACAGTTCTAATCCTTGAGGAGCTTGCACAGAGATTCAACCTGTTGATCAGTCAGATTTGCTTCCAAGTTTTGAATTTTTGAGGACTGGTCCGATTCGAGCTGTTGCTCAGTGAAAGCGATCAATTTGCTTTCTAATGCTTGTATAGACGAGACTGTATCATGCTTTCCCTCGGAGACAAACTTTGAAAGAATAGGAGTGAGATCTGCTTTAATAGTCTTTTCCTCAAGAGCCTGGATGTGGGAGAGGGTTTCCTGTTTCATTTTCAATGTGGTGGCTTTTAGGGTCTCTATCGCCTTGACAGTATAGATTCTACATCAGATAGTTTGTCCACAGTATGCGAAGTAGATTTTTGAAACTGAAGAATTAAGTCCAATTTCTCCAGGATTGTGGCCTGACCTTTCCGTGCGTTCAATATTTCAGTCTCCAAAATATTTTCATATGCCAAGTTGAAAACCACTTGTTTGCACTCTGGACATGGTGGTGTTAGGGATCGATGGGATATTGAAACACTAGTGTTGTGGCATGAATATCATTTCCTGAAATGGGGGTATAGAGAGAAAAGCACCTTGCCAATAGTTAAAGTACTATACAAACTATGGCATATTTGGTATTTATGGAAAGGTTGTATAATGCGCTAAGAGAATATAACACATTGATACATGTTTGATGCGATCATGTCGTCATCATGACGTCATAATGTGACAATATTGTTCAAAATAGCATGTTTGACCTCCTCTGAACTTCATGACCGAGAAATGTATTGGGCAAGCAAAGATCATTTTTTTATTATCATGGAAACATATTTAGAGGCAATCAGCATAATGACGTGATCGAATTTCTAGGCACTAGAACACAATGTTTGGAATGGGGTATAGATAGTACAAAATACCATGAGAATAGTTATATTGCTTGAAACTATGGCATATTTGATATTTTTTAAAAGGTTAAAAAGCCTATTAAATGTACTAAATGGTCATATCACATTTAAACATGTTTGAAGCAATTATGATGTTATAATGACGTCATGAAAAATGACATTTTCGGCCTCTTCAGAACACCTTCAGAAGGTGTGTAGAGGAGGCTCATGTGCACATTTTCTGACCAGTTGTCAGCATACAGGCGTGTGCCTTTGGTTTCAGGGCCTGACAATGGCATTGATTTAGCAAAAAATCTTCAATTTTAAGAAAACGTTCATAACTTTTCTGTTTTCTTAGCAAAATAAACACATCTTATTTCAAATACAGATATTGCATAGGTTTTCCTCGTAGAAAAAAGTGGTGGTCGTCCGAACTGTATATCTGACTCAAAAATAGAATCTCGTAATTAGGTCAAATATTTGGTTTTTACTTTCTCCATCCTATGAAATAACTATCACATGTTGTATGACTTATCAACAGCATAACTTCATTAGCATATCAAAATTTGTCAAAAAAAAAAAAAAAAAAAAAAAAAAAAAAAAAAAATTTGTGATATTGCTGAATGCGACGTTAAACCCTAATTCTCTCTCTCTCTCTCAAAATTTGTGTCATTTATCAGGCTAACGATTGAAAATAAGAATTTTGGAACATCGGGTTTTGTGTCAGAGAAATAGCGTAAAATGTTACCCCATCCCCCAAACTTCGGGAAAAACATATTTTACAAAAATATTCTAAACTTTTCTATTTCTGCAGCAGAATAGGCAAAGTGTTTTCCATATTGGAAGTGTCGGGTGTGGTATGATTGTAGAATAAATTAATTGGTTTCCCAAGCTGCGTATTTGAGTCACCGTAGGAAATGTGTTCGGAATTCGATTGGTTTATTAGTTTGTCCATGAATAGCGCCCCACAATGTCGTGACATTGAACTGTGTAACATAATCTGTGTATGATGTATTTTGGCAATCACTCTGCCGTCATTCGCAATTACTACTACTTTAAAATCTGGTAAGGTGTCAGAGAAATAAGACAAACTGTTACACCACACCTGAGAAAATATTCATTTTTACGAAAATATTCATAAAGTTTCTATTTTGTCATAAAAAGAAACAGATTATGTATGAAATTACAGTTATTCGAAGAGGCGTGATTACTGATATAAATACATTGTCCGAGCTATCTGCCTCACTCCTTGTAAGAAATATTATCGATATATCTGTTTGTTTTCTTGTTCATTCTGAAGAAAAAACAATCACAAAGAATTGACATATCATATGAAGCACTTCATCTGCATATAATAATTATTGTCACTCGGAGCTTACTTGCGATAAACAAAGTTGGAATATACGATCTACATGTACCGTGAAGCAATGACGACAAATGTTACCGCGGAGCCACACACCAAGAACCAGTTCAGACGAAAGACAATTCTCACGAACAATATACTTTATCTTCCAAGGACCATTAGGTTTGGGGTTGTGCTGAATTGGAATTTGGTGTTGGATCCAAAAATGAATTAACTGTTATTTTATCATTTTTTCTGCCATATTTTCATGAAAAGTATAAAACGCACGCATGTTTCTCAATATTGTCCACCAAAATAGTGTTGCTGATCTGATACTGTGCAGTCCTCATGATAATATACACCGTATATATCTGCATGTGGTGAATTAAATTAGAATCAAATTCGCTGTAAAACAAAGTTACATTTGTCTATGCAGAAATATGATAGCTTCAACTCCACTTGCAGGCATTTCTAAATTAACTTTCGGAGAAGAGAATTGAAATGACCTACATTTGGGCATCAAACGGACAGGAGAAGCAAACATTCTCAAATCTCTTCACAAGATACCTTCACGCTATAGGCTTTCGACATTAATGAGACTTGTGCACATACATATTTTGTGCAAACTGTTGGATACGTTAAAAATGTATTAGCTAAAAAAAGGTAAATTAAATATAAATAGAATCCTGCTGCACTGAGACTCGTTCTGGTCTCATTATTAGCCTGTTTCAGTACGCTCCAACTCCTCCCTTCACACCCCTCCCATCACACCCCTCCCTTCACCTATGTGAACCGTTATAGATAAGAATGAACAAGTTGTCACGAACATCCGAGTTTACTCTACAGTCTCCAGTTTGATGCATTTCTTTGTAGATGGCGTATCCTATAGCCTTAACACATTACGTTATATCCATTGGACATCTTCGGTCATAGAGGAGCAGGGATGGAGAAAACTAACGTTGCCTATTCTCTTGCATTATTTTCTTTTCCATTTCTTCCTTCCTTTGCGAAGGGTATAGACACTAATATTGTCTCAATTTCTGTTATTGTCCCAATTTCTTTTTATTTTATTTTTGAGGCAGGAAATGAGCGATATTATTCAATTTTCAAAATCTTTAATATTTATTCTAGATGTAATTGTCTCAAAAAAATCTTCCATTGTGGACAGCCAAAGCAATATCGATAAATTCAACATTCTTAGAATGGTTTTTACTACATATTCAACGGTATAAAGTTATGAATTGTCAAAGCGGAGGTCCTTAATTTACTGATTCACTAGCATCACTCCGCAGTATTGCTTTTGATTTGATGCAGGTAGCCGTTTAGATCTTCGTTACTATACCTAGCATTTTTACACAATCGAAAGAATAATAGCCGAGATAACACATGTTGACCGCTAATATATCATGCTCGTAATAGGACTAACGGTTACTTTGCATATGTTTACATCATAATCGTATATGGAACACGTGCTTACTGTTCCAAGTCGGAGAATAAGTGTGTTGGACATTTGTAATATTTATACAGTGGTATTACCAAATTAAACACAATGGTGGTGGTAAAGGATGTCACAGTACTGACAACCTGAAATAATCCACACTGATAAGCCACTAATACAGCATGTATACATTGTAATGTGATAATAAGGTTGTAATTGATGATGGAATTCAAGGCTTATTTTACCTTTTCGCAACATCTTTGCTTGTTGCCGTTCGAATAAAATTTTCATATAATCTCACAAAAAGAAAGAGAAATATTTGGCGTTATAAACTACTACTACTACTACTTCTACTAATGCCACAGGATTAGAACAAGCACTATAATTCCCCTCTCAATGCGCACAAAGTATATGTGACATTTACGTACGAAAAACTCCTTTGTGTATGATGGTAATAAAGCCGATTTTTTTTCCACTCCAAAACCTGCCATATAAGATTTTTCTTGAATTTACATATTGAAATATCCCCTTCGAAAAAACTGAGATGTTCAGTTGCATAAAAATGGAGGTATGATTGATCAAAATGTGCTCCCGGGCTTATTTTGGTATTTTTGGGCATTTTCATGAAGAGTTTTCTACTGTAGCAAAAATGTGACACCTCAAACCAAACTCATTCGTGGTTCTTTCCAATAAACAAACTTCCTAATATATTGTGTGACAAAATTATTTTGGTTTGAGGTGTCAAATTTTTGCTATAAGAAAAACTGCTGACTGTAAATGCCTCAAAAATACCAAATCAGGCCGAGGAGCACATTTTGATCAATCATATCTTCATTTTTATACAACGGAGCATCGCAATTTTTTCGAGGCTGATGGTTCAGTATGTAAACTTCTAGAAAAATCTGATATAATCAGCTTGATTAACATCACACACAAGGGAGTTATTCCCGTATTGTCGTCACATACCCTTTCTTTACATCACAGATAATTTATCGTAACAATTTCCAGAGGAATAATCAGTTGGAGAAAATATAGTCGAGTTGACTCCAAATACATGATATGATAGCAAGCGTCAGATCCGACATTCAATATTCAGAATTTCCGGGTCAATAATTGAAAGACCTAATCCGCATGACAAGTAGCACCAATTCCAAATGTATAGCGTACCATTTTTATGGTAATCAGTTTGATAACATCTGCGGATTGTGAGCGAATGCTTATTACTGAAAATTTCAGCTCGAATAATTATCATTGAAGATCAAGGACAAGTCAGGTTTACGCACTAAACTGCAAGTCAATTTATTAGATTACGAAACAATCCCAAAAGATATACCGCAGTTTTCAAGATTATGGGATGGTTGACATATTCTTCGTCACGTAGAATTAGATTTTGGAGAGGCGGTAGAGTACTATTTACGTAATTTCTCTGACCCGGAGTTGTTCGCATGTGGTATCCTGATTGTTGGCACAGATCATGATATACTGATGGAGCGATTTTGTTTATTATTTGTCCTCGCATGGTAAAGAGGAAAAACATATATTTACCGCATTTTGAGCTTATTTTCTGCATTTGATCAGATACACAGCTCATAAAACCCACATATTGTCGCTCAATCAGACAATATCACAGTAATTTGGGTCATTTCTCCCCATATGATGGACGAAAAGTAACGTATGTTTTTGCAAAATAAGGGACGTTTAGGAAAGTTGGGAGTGAGATGAATCTCACAGTAAACCAGGTAGTTCGGCCTTGTTTACTACAAGCGGTAACCTGGACATTGGCGCAACCGATGACGTGGTTAAGTTAATACATGTAGTCAAAATATTGCGAGGATTGAGTCAGATATACGATATATTTTTACAACCATACCACACTGACTTGCAACATGACACATAATCTGCTTATTTTGATTAGTAAACAGAAAAATTATGAATATCTATCTAAAATGAAGGATTTTCCTTAATTTTGGGGTAGGGTAACATTCTGAGTTATCGCTATAACACTAAACCAGTTAATCTGATATTGTTTATGGCAACAATTTCTATATGCTGATCAAGCGATTCGGTGGAGAAGTCATGCCATTGTGTTTGTTTTGACCTGATATTAAAAAAGTAAAATAAGAATAGTTTATGTAATGTCGAGCTTATTTATTGGATTAAGTCAGGTATGCGATATATACAATCGCTAACAGTTTTTACAACCATACCACACTAAATACAGGCAAGATAACACATAATCTGCTCATTCTGAGCAGTAAACACAAAAGTTACCAATATTTTCCTAAAATGAAGGATTTTCTTTAAGTGTGGGGGGGGGGGGGGTAACATTTTAGGTTATCACTATGGCATTAAACCAAATAATTTGATCTCGTTTATAGCAAATATTAGCCCGATGAATGTCAACAAATTTTATATGCTGATCAAGCGATTCGGTTGAATAATCAAGCCATTGTTTTTGTTTTCACCGGGGATTTCGAGCTTAATTTCGAGCTTAATTATTGGATTGAGTCAGATATACGACATATACAGACACTATTAATTTTTTTACAACCATACCATACTAAGTACCTGTAACGTGACACATAATCTGCTTATTTTGATGAAATGAATGATTTTCTTTAATTTTGAGGTGAGTAGTATACAAAGGCTAAATTGAGCCACATTGACCTCAGAAATTTGCATATGACCTCTGTGACGTCACAGCGACAGCCAATCAGAAGCGAGTATTCTGTCACAGGGGTCATTGTGGGAGGTGGTGGTGGTGGTGGGTTCAAAATGGCGGGTTGTGGGTGGTGGTGGTGGTGGTGGGTTCAAAATGGCGGGTTGTGGGTGGTGGTGGTGGTGGTGGGTTCAAAATGGCGGGTTGTGGGAGGTGGTGGTGGTGGTGGGTTCAAAATGGCGGCTTGTGGGTGGTGGTGGTGGTGGTGGGTTCAAAATGGCGGCTTGTGGGTGGTGGTGGTGGTGGTGGGTTCAAAATGGCGGCTTGTGGGTGGTGGTGGTGGTGGTGGGTTCAAAATGGCGGATTGTAGAAAAACGTATAAAAGGAGGCGATTTTTTAGGGGTGGGGTGTATTCATTGCACTACCTGACTGACTGACCTGACCAGCCTGCCTGCCTGCCTGCCTGCCTGCTTGGCTGCCTGCCTGCCTGCCTGCCTGCCTACCTGCCTGCCTGCCTCACCTCTAGCCAGCCAGCCAGCCTGCTTGCCTGCTTGTATGAGCTGTGGAGAACCTTTTACTTTTTTTCATTTTACCAGTGCAAATTCACCAGACTATTACACCGTAGCAGTTACTCACCAGCCTGAGCCCACAGTCATGGAGTCATACTTTTTAGTGAAGCTTCGAAAGTACCGTGTTCGCCTCATTGATGAGATGCAGCATGTGGCCGAATTATGTGATTTGCTTATGGAGGAAAACATACTTCTGAAACAGCGTGTCGAAGATATCATGGCTGAGAAAACCACTTCATCACAAAACAGAGCCCTCATCGACGGTCTACTGCGCTCTACCCTCTATGCATTTCTAGCCTTCGTGGAGGGGTTGAAGAAGACGGGAAATGAAGAACTAGCAGATCTACTTCAAGCCGACGTTATACAAGATGATGA